>JADLIF010001853.1:0-240548 GCA_016648015.1 Steinernema khuongi | reverse complement strand
GGGATGAAGTACCTCTTACTTTCCACAAAAATACAGTTAAAAGCAGACAAAAATGAAATTAAAGTGCCGAAATTGCGAACCAGCCGAATGTGTGACATTTCCAGCGGCCGACTACCGTGGACCCACCAACGGCGAGCGGTGCGGGGTGATCGGAGGTCGAGCAGCAGTATCGACCGTGCTGATCGCGCCTTCCACTGACGATGATTTCGCTCGCGGGGAAGGTCGCGCTCATCACAGGTGAGCTGAACTAAAATGGGTAGTACTGGAGGTTTTGTGGAGGAACAAAGCAAGAAAGGAGGAAAAGACCTTCACGGTTTACGGAGGTATCGTCCCTAAAAATATCGATCCTTGTAATGGCTGGGAGTCCGGTCTAGTAGCTTGGAGAAGATGCGGAAGAAGGGCAGGAACTGTAGGCCTTCTGAAAACTCTACTTTTTAGGCTTCTGGGGATTGGGCTAGCGTAGATCTAAAACATGTGGAACAGAGCCATCTCTGGGTCCGACAAAAGAAGAACCCACGAACATAACGCGTTTCTTCGCAAGAGTTTGTTGTGTTGGGCCGAACATAAGATATTTCCCACATGGCTTTGTCTTCGCGAACATTAGATTTTGGAGCAAAGGTGGACAGATGTTGATCAGAGCCAGAAGAACTAATAGTCCAGCCTACTGAGACCAGCTGACTTCTTCTGCTTCAGGAGCCTCCTCTGGCATCGGAAGGGAAACAGCGCTCCTCTTCAGCAAACTAGGCGCCTCCTTGATCCTCACAGGCCGAAGGAGCGACGCCCTTGAGTCACTGAAAGCCGACATCACGAAGACTTCCAGCGGGGTAAGCTTTTCGCCTTTCAATTGGTTACAAACGAGCGGTCCTTTAGACTAATGTCTTCAACATCGTTGCCGACATCACCCAGCCCACACAGGTGGAAGACCTTGTGGGGAAAGCGTCCACGGCATTCGACAAACTGGACGTTCTGGTGAGTCCAAAGCTCTGTGGGGAAGACCTTTGCCACTCGCTCCAGGTGAACAGCGCTGGTGTGATAGAAAGAGGATCCATCGAGGAGACCGACCTCGAGCAGTTCGATCGCGTGATGAACGTCAATCTGCGCTCCATGTACCAGCTGACCACGCTTCTGGTGCCTCGCCTCGTCGCTTCAAAAGGATCCATCGTGAACGTCTCCAGCGTCAATGGACTCCGATCGGTATGCCCCCGACTTCCTTGACTCTCACTGTCCTCTATAGTTCCCTGGAGTACTTGCCTACAACATCTCCAAAGCCGGCGTCGACCAGTTCACCCGATGCGTCGCCCTCGAACTCGCCGCCAAGGGCGTCCGCGTTAACGCCGTCAAGTAAGCACAACCAGTTCGTTTTCCTCAAGCAGCGTTCTTTTCAGTCCCGGAGTCACAGTCACCGAGCTGCACCGGAGAGGCGGTCTTGACGAGTCGGCCTACGCGGCCTTCCTGGAACACAGCAAGTCGACTCACGCGCTGGGTCGAGTTGGAAATCCTTCTGAAGTGGCGAACGCGGTCGCCTTCCTGGCTTCGGAAGCAGCCTCCTTCATCACAGGCGCTTCGCTCCCTGTCGACGGTGGACGTCACGCGATGTGTCCCCGATAAGCTCAGCGTTAGTTCTTTTGTATAGGCCCTGCACACTTTATTTATTAAACGGTACTGGAAGAGCGTGTGGTCAACACTAGAAGTGGCCTTTGGGTTGTCAGCACTTTTGCAACCTCTTTTTATCTGCCCTTCGCTGTCGTCCTTCCGATTTTTGGGTCAGCAGTATCTAAAGTTTTAAAACCCTGAAAACCATCTCAAGACAACACTGAGGGCCGCGGGAGAAGTGCTCCATTCTTGTTAGGAGGGGTGGCTTTTAGAGGAAAGTGAACTACTCGTTGCGATGGCCGCATCACCAAACTAGAGCTCACCCGTCGCGTGGTTGCGCTACACTATCTGTAGTTTATGGCGACGACGTCGACCGCCCAAGAAAGTCTGTTGGGTCGCCGCACGTGTGCTCCTTGCCTTCCTCGCTGAAGCATCCCACTGACCACGCGCGTTTAGGCATGTCCTCCGAGGAGATCACGCAGCCGGAGACCTCCACGGCGCAGGAGGCGCTCCGTGGAGACATGATCGACGCCGCCGTCAGATTCTTCTCCACGCCCAAGATCAGGCAGACCCCCATGGCCGAACAGCTGGCCTTCTTGAGGAGCAAAGGTGTCTCCGACGCCGAAATCAACGAAGCCCTGCGGAAGGTGCCCCCAGCAGAAGTAGTTCCGGTGGGGCCGGGAGTTCCGATGCCCCCGCCTCCTCCGGGGCCTCTGGCCAATCTGATGACCCTGGCGAACGCAGCTGTCATTATTGGAGGCGTCTCCTACGCCGGCTACAAGGCACTCCGCACGTGGGTGCTTCCGAAGTTCTTCGGAATCCCGGATCCCGCCACAGAGGAGACCCGTCGGGAGCAGCAGCAGGTTAGCGAGTGATTTGTTTCGTGCTTAAGTAAATGTGTTTAGCTTCTGGAAGTGCAGAATTCGCTCAAGTTCGTCATGGACACGATCAACCAGGAGCAGCAGCTCAACGAGTCCTTCCGGTCGGAGATCCGGAAGTCCGTATTGGCGCCGAACGCTGGAAGAGGTACTGTAGCCGGAGGGTTTCAAGCTTCACCTTAGTACCCATCTCTAGATTACGACCTGCGATCCATCCAATCCGACCTAAGCACGTTGAAGTCCTTGATGCTCAACCAGAACCAATTCGCAGCGATTCCGATTCCCCCGAAGCCTTCAGTCCCCGCCTGGCAGCGGTCGTCGGCCCTATCACAGTCAGAGTAACGCCACGTCTCCCTCCCCTTCTGACTCACTTCCTTCTAGGGGCTTCAGGACGCCTCCATGTGAGGAGAATGGCGAAGAGCCGAACCACAAGGAGGAATCCGACGAGGAGGTGGCGACGGCGATGAACAAAACCAGTGAAGTTTGATGTGCATTCCGTTGCGAAAGAATAAATGTATCTATTGCGGCTTCTTGGAACGACAGAGATAGGTTGGGCCGTCCGCTCGTATCTTCGTGGGGGGAGCTCGTCGGAGGTTCTTCGCGGCGTCGGTTGGAGATGCATCGCTTCGGAAGTGAGAAGAATCGAAGTGTTAGTATTTTTCGGATCCTGGCTTCCATCTCTTCAACCTTCTGGTCGAGTTTTAATCGCGCTTAGTCCTGCTTGCCCGAGGGGGGTGCTTTCCCGCGAACGCTCATTTGTTTATTTCGGTCGGGACGCTGTCACCTGCCCGTTTCAGAAGAGGCCGATGTCGTCCATCGGGACGACCGAGGAGAGCTCGAGCGACTGGCTCGAACTGGACGACAACTTCGCGGTGCCTCCACAGTCCATCGACGAGATCCTCGCTGACGTGAGCTCCTTTGATCCGCACAGTAAGCATGTCCAGTTCAGGAGATTGTGGACTTCGATGACGAGCCTTTCGACGATGACTCATCGCTCAAGACGAGTTCCGCGCCGCTCCCGACCTCTGCGCCCAGCTACCAGCTCGACTGCCAAATCCTGCTGGAGCGACTGGAGCCCACCAGTGCCTACCTGTCCGCCCAGAAGATCCACTGCACGGCGCTGGCTGTCTCCCGGCTCTTCATCGCCGTCGGGAGTTCCACTGGCGTCGTCCTCGTCTTCGACACGCGCTCCGGCAAGGTGCTCAACTCGGTGAGGGGCGACGACCGCGGTGAGAGCGTCTCCTGCCTCGCCTTCTCCTCGGACTCCCTGAAGCTGGCCGTCGGCACCGGGAAGGGCCTCGTGCGAATCGTAGGCACCCGGACAGGGAAGATCTTCGAGAGCGCCTGTGAAGCCGTCCAGCCCGGCAGGGGCGTCATCCAGCTCGACTTCGTCCTCAGGTACCGTACTCCTTTGCTTTAATTCACAATGTGGTGGTCTTCCGTGATTTCAAAACATTGCATAGTGCTACTTTGGCTTCTTACTTTTGTTTCCAGAAACCGCCGACTTCTGACACTGGACAACGGAGGGTCCGTCTTCGAGTACCGGACTTCGGGACCCAAAGTACGATGCGTGTTTTCAGGATCCAACGGAGAGGTAAGTCTTCAGTATTGCTTCTTAATCCTTTTCTCCCTTAGGTTGTGAGGATGCGGGTGATTCGAGACGAACTGGTGGCGCTTATCTCTCTGACGAAAGTGGTCATCCTGGCGGTGCAGAAGACGCAAGTAGTCTTCGTCACCCAATACTCTGGCTCCCCAAAGTGCCCTCCTATCTTCGAATGGAGCCCCATGCAGGTAGACCCTGCCCTTCAGATCTTCTTCCATTGCCTCTAGAATTCCGTTGATTCCATCGTCGCGGCCCTGGCCCGAGGCAGCGAAGTCTCCTTCTTCCACCTCTCCAGACGGGAACGCGGCTCCTTCGCCGCCTTTTGCTCAAGGACGGTCAGGATGCCCGAAGACGTCATCAACCTGAAGTTCCTCAGCGAGAAGGAGCTCGTCGTGTTCGATGCCTCGGAGACCGCCAGTCTCGTCGACGTCCAGAGGGGCGCCTTAGTTGACAGCCGCGATATCGCCTTGGCGCAGATGGTGTACGGCAGTGCCTTCTTCAAAGTAAGTCCAAGCTTCTCCTGCTTGAAGGCTCGGGGTTCTGCAACCTTCCGGAGGGATAATGCGCATCTAGCCTGTGCATCGCATTTCTTGAAGTTCCCACCTTTCTGAGCTTTTCATTTGAAAACCTCGGAATCTCTCAAACCACGCCTACTTTAGGGACTCTCAACGGGTGGGAACGTCTCCGCTGCCATGATTCATCTCTCGGATCGGGTTTGCTACCAGTCGATCAGCTGGTGCGAGGACCGGATCTACATCCTGGGCCGGTCGCTGATCTCAACTCTCCAGATCGGCGACCACCTCTCTCAACTGGAGTCCTTCGAATCGAGGTCAGTCTTCTGAAATATGACTTTTAAACCTGACCGCTCCTTCAGAGGAGAAATCATCTCGGCAGTGCTCTACGCCCTCGACGTCTATGGCGGGAAGATCGCCTCACGGAAGAGCGGAGTGGAGACGCGAAAGTCCATCAGTGAACGCTTTCCCAGGCTCATACAGGCCCTCCTGGAGAAGACGATGCGTGTGAACCAGGGGAATGCCGAGGAGCTCGCCTTGCACTATAAGGTAAGCGAAGTTTTGATGGTCACTCCTTCTCTATGACTTCCTTTTAGAAGCACATATCGATCCTCGTCAGGGCCTGCGTGAGCACGAACCACTACGACCTCCTTTACAGGTGCGTTCTGCCGAAGGTGGAAGAAGACCCAATCTCGCGTTCGGTCTTCTTCGAAGCGATCGACGACGCCGTCCAGGAGGGCATGCTTCAGAACCCTCCGCCTGCCCTCATCCACGACTACATCGCCCACTTGGCACAGGAAAGCCAGTTCGCGCAGCTCGGTAAGCCCACCTTCTTCGTCTCAAAGATAGAATTCGAGTTTGATACATTCTTCCTCCTAACCATGGCCCTTTCAGAGTTCGCCGTGATGCACCTCCCGGTGGAATCGCTGGACATCCACCAGATCATGACGCTGTGCAACCGGAACAACCTCTACGACGCGATCATCTTCGTCAACAACACCGTCTTCCGGCTCTTTGTCTCCCCGCTGGAGCAGATGCTGGCCAACGTGGCCGAGTTCTGCCAGAAGGAGGTGCTCTCGGACTGCGAGATCGCCCAAGGTAACAAGATGCTCGTCTACATCAGCCTTTGCCTCACCGGGCGCGCCTACCCCTTCGGCTCGCTCTCCGAGGAGGACCAGGAAACCGTGCCTCTCGAGATCTACCGGTGTCTTACCTCCAGCGGTGGCAAGGAGGGACGCATGGGCGGAAGCTACCCCAACCTCCGAGTTCTGCTTCAGTTCGACGCACAACAGTTCTTCCACGTGCTCTTCACCTGCGCCGACTCGGCCGTCCTCTCCTCGAACGACCGGCTCCAGCACCTCGTCGAGATCACCCACACCCTGGTCAAGGACCTGGGCCGGCGCAGTCCCCTGATCTCCGGCCACTTCCTCGCCTTCCTGGGCTGGCTCCTCGAGAAGGCCTACATCTTCCCAAACGTGCACATGATCTCCGACCTCATCGATAACGTCTTCTCCTCGGAGTACGCGCTCGGCTCGGCCAAGAGCTCCTCCGAGCAGTGCATCATCGACGTGATGAACTGTGTAGATGGACTCGATCTTGACCACATCCTCCGCTTAGCCCTCAAACTGCCGCAGTGAGTTTCGGACCTTCTTAAGCTTTTTCCCCGCTCCCCCTGGAGTGCTTATGCGATTCTAGAGCCTGTCCTCCTGATCATTTGGAGGAAAATCCAAACTTTTGACGTTCTTATTTGAACTCTTTTAGCGTTCAAGTAGCCGCGTTCATCTACACGCAGAAGCACGAGTACACCAAACTCGTCCAGTGCTATCTCCGCAACAGGGTGAACACCCATGCCGTCTTCTCCGTGATCGCCGAACTGCTCAAGAAGATCCCCCAGGAGTACCTGGAAGACTTCCGAACCTATGTTAAGGCGATAGTCCTGGTAGGGAGCAGCGGTCCGCATTCGTAACTAAAACTTACTTTCAGGAACTCTGCGCGCTGGACTCCTACCGTACGGCCGAACTCGTCTTGGAGCGGTTCCCGGAAGTCCTCGAGCACCAGAAGAACCTTCCTTTCGATCTCGTCAACAATTGCTTCAAGATAAGGTACGATAGGTTTGGAGGTGACAGAAGTGACCAAATGGTTTAGGAGGGAGAACGGCGTGCATCAGCTAACCGGCAAGGAGGACCTGGACGTCCAGCTCTTCAACGCGGCGTTCCAGGGCCGTCTCCAGAGGTTCGAGCTCTCCGAGGCGGCCAGTGGGCTTCTTGAGAAGTGCGACGTGACGCTCAACGACGAGCTGTTGTATTGGATGACCCTCGGCTCTGCGAGCGACTTCTGCCTCAACCTGGCCGTCAAGCACCGGCTGCTTCGCTGCTCCGTCACGTTGCTCAGGGCACGGCAGCTTCCAGAGCGCGCCTTCGAGATGCTCTTTGAGAGCCTTTACGAGATGGACGACGTCGCCTTGGCCGGTAAGTGTTGGATCGTGTTCGTCCACTGACTAGAGTATCTAGTGGGCAGGATCGACGACATCATCGCCCTTGCAAATGACCTGCAGAACGAGGCGCGAGAAGGAGGCTGGCTCCTCAAGCTATTCCAGTGCATCCTCTCCTTCCCCGACGTTGCGTCGGACTCCGAACTGAGTTCTCGCGCCAATGCCATCATCCTATCCATCGTCGAAAGTGGATCTGGAGGAGCCGAGAACCTGGTTCGAACCCTCTTCGAGCACAAATCCTTCCAAGACTGCCAGTACTCCAGATTCGCTTCCCTCATTTCGTAAGCTCCAGTAACACTGTAATCTCCTCTGACATTCGTTTGTAGTTCAATTCTGGACTCGTGCCAGTACGAGGAGATTCTGCTCGAGGGCACGCTCAAGTGCCAGGAGATCGAACTCTTCATGGGCATGCAGCAGTGGACGGAGCAGATGCAGTGTGGGGTCACCTCCGCATCGGACCGCTGCATCCTGTGTCAGGAGCCGCCGAACAAGTCCTCCTACTTGTTCCAGTAAGTTTCCCCAGTTTTCCGGGATTTGTACTCATCACTTCTCAGGTGCGGCCACATCGTCCATATGGATTGTTCGGACGCGGGCCGAGGATGTCCATGTGAGAAGATGGCAGTCCCCGCACAGGTCTTCGGAGATGACTTCTTCAGCGCCCCCGCCCCTTACAAGAAGAAGCGGAAGGAGATCAACCTCTTCACGCCGGCCATGGGTAGCCTAGAGCTGGCTCCCTCGCTACCCGGTTCCCGTCGTTGACACACTTGTAATTTATTGAGCTTTCGAAGGCAATGCTTGTTACCTGTAATATATGGTTAAAAGAGATTTTACTTATCACTACTTCACTGTACACCCAAGACTAGACAGGTGAATATAGACTAGACATCGCAGACTAGACGTTGCAAGAAGAGACTAGACATAAGGCGTTGCGAAGATATAGACGTCGCAAGTGACAGAACTTCGGCCCCGCCCGGACGAAGTCAAGAAGATCGCAGCCCCCAAGCAGTTGCTCTTCGATGACGACCTCTTCAGAGAAGAAGCTCTCCACGACCATGAGAAACCCTGGCTCCCTTGCTACCCGGTTCTCGTCATTGACAGTTTTGTACTTTGTGAGGCGATGCTTTGCAGTTCAGTGAATGTTTATGGAGCAAGTTCACCACACTACTTTGAAGCCAGGAAGAACCGCAGCGTTACGAACGGCATTTGTGAAGAGAGGAGAGCAGCGGAGGTATTTTCGTGGTCCCAGCGCGATGTCGCGGGAGCGTCGCATGACGATGTCGCCCGTGAGTTTGAATTGCCGCCGACGCAGAGCCAACCTGAGCATCTGCAGGCGGCGCGGTCCTTCCTGCGGTGTGGCTTATAAATACGCGGCTGGGTTCAGTGTTCTCTACTGCGAGGGGGAGAACACACGCGTGAACCGACGTCCTGTCCGCGTTTACGTTATGCGAGGAGTGAGGCTTTGTGTCGCTGTATAGTACGTCGGTTTCGAAGTTTGATGTGAGAATAGAGCTGGCAAATGCGCATACCCGGAATATTCAATAAAATAATTTTTGTCATTCTTCCATTTCTCCTTTTTTAATTTTGCGAAATTTGTCGAAAATGTAAAGGAATTAAAAAGGGAAAATTCTGTTAAAAATGGTGAAAATGCGATTTTACCAGCTCTATGTAAGAATTGGATACCTTGAAGACTGTATGTGTAGTAAACCCGGAGAAAACAACCTCGAATATAGTAGTAGTGAATGGTACAGTCTCTACTTCTACATGAAAAGCTCTTAAAACTATCATGAAGACATCCGTAGGCGACGCGAATACGATGTAGAATAAAGTTCTAGGAGCTTTCTGTCCTACCTTGCGCTTCGCTGGAGATCTTCTACCTCAGTTGCGCGTGAGGGGCACAGCTGCTGCGACGCTTTCCGTGGGACTGCGCTGTTCTCCATTTCGCACAATGGCTTTTTGTTCGTACCACCCGAGTTTTGCACTTTGGAAGGAGTGTGACCAACTGTAGCAGCTGCCAAATCGTGCGGTGTAATCCATTAGATTGCCCTCTATTATCGATATTAACGGTGGCACACTGTTTCAGATCCGTCAGCTCCTGAACCATGGCACAACAAACTTCTGGGCACTCAATTGCAAGTTTCAGCATCGCCCCTTACCGTAACCCGTTTCTTGTTCCAGGAAGACATCTATAAAGCGGTTATAGCCGAAGTAATCAGCCAGGTAAAGGAAGCTTTCCTGGATGAGAACATCGATGTCGATGTCCTCCATCAGCTGAAGAAGGTATGTTGGGAACGATTCTGTATGCTTACGTAACTTCTGTTCTAGGAATGGGAAGACAAAGTCAATGCAAGCGGGGCCGTGGATATGGAAGGGTCTAGGAATATGAGGACCCCGCCAGTTTCCAGAAGTGATAACTCTTGGGCAAACGGGGCTCAGGCTCAGCGGTCTACAATCCCCTCAGTCATTTACCAATCGCAGGTAAGACAAGTTCACGGCTGTCCTCTATTTTCGCCATCTCGCCATCGCACACCGATCTTCGCCATCGTACGTAATCTCTTTTAAGGGGTCTACCGAAGCGGCTCCTATTGACAGAGCGGGACAGAATCAACCAGTACAGCAAGCTCAGATTGTAAATGTTTCCGTCCCTTCACAACCTCATCAAGGCGAAGGAAATATACCACAACAGCCCATGCTGCAACAAATTATTCGCGTTCAAGGAGGACAGAATGTGGTTCGAGTCGCTCAGGTCCAAGGGGTATCGTTATTTCCTTACAGATCCTTCCATCCTATCCCTCCCTCCTCCTCCCCTTAACCGTCATGCCCTCGAATTTAGAGATGTCCTTTTCCCCAACCCTCAGCACCGTAAACCTAGTTTTTATTCATTCTTCTTTAGGTTGAGACAGCACCGAGACGCGCGCCTCAGGGCGGACAACAGTTCATTGTTGTGTCCCAACAAGGCCAGCCTCTGACCTCGCAGAACATACAACGAATGCAACAATCATCTGTGTTCCCCAGCCAAGGAGGACAAGTCAGTGGCGCAGCGGGTCAAGCACAAGCACTGCTGCCTCAAGCGTCGTACACCTTACCTCAAGGACCTTCGCAAGCAGGAGGTGCCCCTCGGATGGCCTCGGCAAATATTCTACCTTTCTACTTCAGTAAGCGGAGTTCTGTGGTTCGTTGTACATTTTTGCTTCTAGGCAACCAACCTGGAACGCAACCGGTTTACTTGCCCGCTGATTCGCTCGGAAGGCCACTTCAATCAGCAATGAATAGTCTCGCAGCTCAATATTTGAATGCTCCTGGAACTAGCCGCCGAACGGACCCTCCCGTGCATCAGCTCGACGGGGCAGCTGAATTAAGTGGTGATGAAGAGAGCGCTGGGCAGACCGAAATTGTAATCGAGGCGAAGAATGTTATAACTAAAAAACTCAGCAAGCGTAAGTGATCTAGAAGAGTCAGCTTTTAAGATCGCCTTATTCTGTTTCAGGACAAATGCGAAAGCTTACGGAGAAGATGTCGCATATGTTTGTTGCTCAAGTAGATGGCGGCGGAGGTGGCATGACGGACAGCTCGTCGGAGGACGACGAAGAAGAGGAAGATCCCTTGCAGAAATTTGTGAATAAGATCGACGAAGGAAACGAGGAAGGAGAGGAAGGGGTAGGTGCAAAAGATAAAGAGAAAGGGGTGTCTGTAAACGAGAAAGGGGTATGTATAAGTGGTCCCATATGTATAGGACCTATAGGTGATCCTAATAATATTCTCTTATTGTAGTTACGCGAAGAACAACCGTTGAATTCGGATGACGACCAGAGTGACGACGAAGACTTGGAGACGCTGTTCGACGCGGATAACGTCGTCATGTGCCAGTTCGAGAAGGTGCATCGAGCTCGTCAGAAGTGGAAGTTCCACTTGAAGGACGGAGTTATGCAGATTCAGGGACGGGACTACGTCTTCTCCAAATGCGTCGGCGAAGCTGAGTGGTGATTTGGCTCACGCTATACATCGACTTCACTTTGGATCTGAGCTCTTTCTGACATGTTATCACTTTCTCCGCGTAGATCATTTATTGTTAACTCGTCTATATCTCTTACGTCAACTTCTTTCGCTAATATCATAGAGTTTATCAGCTTTTCTGGTTTCATCATCATGTGATAGCGGTGACTCCTGCACCGTCAAGAACTTTTAAGTATAGATGTTCCTTTGCGGAAGCTAGAATTATGCCCATATTGGCGTCCCGTGCGGGGTTCATAGTTCAAGCATAGATCACAGCGTTGTGGATAAATTTTTTTATTGTAAGCACTCTGACGTAGAGCACCAGGAACAATGGACGGTGGCGATAAGTAGGACAATTACGATCTTCTGAGGCCTAGGGCCCTTTTCTTCTACTTCCCGGCCTTCCCATTTCATCCGACTGGGTAACTGGAGAACTCATCTTACCTGCCTCGTCCAATTAGGAACCTAGGAAGTTGGTGGAAGAGGCGCTGACTCCTTCTATCTTCGGCGGTCCATCAAAATTATTCTGGTCTCGCCTCCAGAGATATGTCGAGAGAACATATCTCTGTCTGCCAGACTTGCAGCGTCGCCATTCGGATACCTACGAAGTTTAGGGGTACTTAGGCGTGGAGCCATGCAAATTTGATGCGAGTATTCCTGTGCTTCTTCAGCAGAAGGAGGGACGTCGTTTGGGTTCATGTTTGGACTCTGCGTTTCATTTGACCTTTCCAACAGAAGCACACAATAATTTACAACGTCGCGTCTTCCGAGGAGAGACGGAGCTTTCCGCGTCTTATCTTCGCCTCAGGTCGCGCTTTCACTGGCAATGGAAGAATTCCGGAAGATGGCTCCACGAACTCGGTTTAAAGGGTTTGGAAGGACCGCTCGTTCGCCAGTGTGAAACACTCTCAAACAGAACACCCTGAGTGATGTTCACGGTACTACGGTTACTCTGCAGACTGGTCGCTTTTCCAATGTCGCCCCTCCATGAGACGTTTGTGCCGAGCTTTCGTCTCGCAAGCAGCATTTGGGACTGACAACGCAGGATAAAGTGGTTGGGGATATTGGTGATGCTGCGCCTGTCGTCTTGAATACACCTACGAAATGACGATCCTCCTTTTCTCAGGATGCAGGCCTTTGGCGCGGTTCGGCGCCAGGGAAGTTTGTATTGGTTGGCAAAGCTTCGTCTCACTAGCTTCTGACTTTCATATCGCTTGGAGTTATCGCAGTTGAGGCGTCCGAGAGAACAAACGACGTTGTGCCACTTAAGCGATGACCCTAAAAGCTGTTTTTAATAAGCTATGCCTGAAGATTGTTAATTTGACGATCTGAGCGGTTTAATTAGTTGGCTTACTCTTCTATTTTCGTCTTGTTCTCCGCATAGTTCAGATTTTTCAATCTGAAAGACAAAGGGAAATGAAAATGGATCTTATAACCGTTCGGGTTTGCAAATTGGCCTTCTCTAGTTGTGCCCAATGTTTGCTTCTACAATTCTTGCTGTTGGCTTATATGTAGTTCCGGAAGACTATAGTCATAGTCTCAGACGGTTTTCAAACTCGAAGGTCTGCAATTCGATAAACATGTTTGATTTCGAGGTCAGGATCGATCTTCGAAATCTAGGACCATCTCTGGTCACAACAGTTTGGTATAAACCGATTGACACCAACAGAAATAAATCAATTATCCTCGTTCGAGCTGTCTTTGCAATTCTCCGTGACACTTGACAGAGCGAGACTCAACTGACGCTTATTTCAGGTGTATGGCGAAAAAGAAGGTTTAAAATGAGCTCTTTCGTTAAACCACCTTTCATGGAGAAAGCCAAACTGGCAAGCTTCACAATTCCGATCAAAAAGAAGCCAGTTGAAGAAGATGTTACTAAAGGTAGTAAAATTTATAAGTGCGCCATGGACTCCTTAATTGCAGAATTTAAACTGTCGAATTTAAAAGTCGATTACTCGGATTTGAAAGTCACCACTATCAGGGACATAATCATCTCGACCGCTTACAACGACAAGCAGATATTTCCTTTCAAGTCGATGCAGCTGGTTGAAAATCCGCGACTTGAGCGAAACGTATACCATCTCTCTCCTTCTTGTCACTTCAACGACATTTTCAGTTCTCCAATCGCAAGAAGGAGTTCAGCAACGCCGGGATACCGAGTAAGGAGTCCTATGGCTTCGTGCTCCTCGACTTTGACAAGCCGGAGATCGACTTCATCTGTCGAAATGGTCTCGCTGTGGGTTCCAGCTTCTTGGGCGAGTTGGGGAACCACGAGCAAGGAGTCTACGTCTCGAAGCACCCCGACCTGGTGAGCCCGTCGCCACACTTCGAAGGGCTGCCCATCAAGATCCTGATAGTCAAACTGCTGTTAGGAAGGCCGAAGGAAGTCGGGCTCGGCTCCTGTGATCTCGATGCCGACCCAGCCTACAACTCCCACTTCGTCAAGTGGCCGCCCATCAGCCAGAGGGCGCGTCTGCCGCGGTTCAAACTCTATCGCCTTAGCAAACTCTTCGTTTACGAGCACGACTCCTCAATGAACGTCGTCTCCTTCCCGCGCAGCGTTTTACCATATGCAGTGGTGACCCTACACTCCAAATCGTATGGATCCTGGAACCGTGCTACTCGTACTTAATGGCTCATTGCAGGACGATCTACAGGATACATGGCTTTGGCAGCGGCAGCTACGTTTGGTCTGGCACCGTGGATTTTGGTCCGGACGCGAAGTATCCCGGTTGCACTATGCTGGCGGCCAACCGAGCTACGAAGCCCCCACTCCCCAGTAGTGGACTGGATCTATCAACGCTGGTTCCCTGGTGCCAGTGTGTCAAGAGTCCTTGCCTGAGCGCTCTTCTGTCCCCGGCTTACGCAGGATTGGTTCATCGTGCCCGTGAACTTCCCATCAAGTTGCGGGACCACTCCACGCGATTCGTCTCCTACTACATTCTGTCCAACAAGTCTTCCAAGGACTTCACCAAGACGGTTCATGCGATGAAAACGGAGCATCTTGTAAGTCTACCGTAGTAATCACCAGAGCATCCTTCTTCGTGTCTCCAGGCGTCTGTATACATGGGCCCCAATAAGGCAGAGTGGTTCTTGATACCGAACGGAGAATTGTCTTCGGATCTGTCTCTTCCATGCTTCCCGTACGCCGTGTTCCACGTCTTGGTCTTCTCGCCCAGCCCGAATTGTCGACCTTCCCGGCTGAACTTACCCAGTGAAAAGTAAGCCCATTGGTTGACTCTATACGGTGTTAAACATGATTGTTTTAAGGGAGTATACGAAGACAGGACCACTTCTTGGACACCGTATTGAAAACACTTCTCCGCTCTTCATAGAGGTTACTTCCGAGCTTCGGAAGAAGCGTCCCTCCGACGTGGAAAACGAGGCTGTGGAGGAGGAAGCGACGAACACCGAAGAGCCAGTCCCCTCCGACGATGACGAGTGCAACGATGATGCCACAAACAAGGCTGACCAGGATGTGCCTAAGGCGGACACGGATGTGCTTATTTTGGGTATGAATTTATTAGATGTAACAATATGCTTTTACTATTTTCCAGATGACGAGTATGACCCTGGAGAGCCGACACCTTCTTTCAACATGACCTCAGAACAGCTTTATCTCGTGAAGTCGGTACCCAAAATGAACTCATTCCCCGGCAAGAAGAACATTGGTGGACGCAGGACTGCTTCGCCTCTATTAAAGGAAGAGCTCCATCCAAGAGTTCCCGAGTCCATTTCTCCGTTTTCACCGTCTCCTGAAGGATACACTCCTCCCCCACCCAGTACTTACATCCCACAAGCTCCGGACTGTTACGATCGGACAACTCCCGTTGGTCCTTCTACTCCACCGCCGGACAGAGACGAGCCTTTTGTCTCCACATCGAATCTCTACACCCCGTACGAACCGACTCCGGGATTCTCTTTCGGGAGAACGTATGAGAACAGTAGTGGGTATGTTTTTTAGCATCATTATTTGAGTTGGTACATTCGCATAGCCGAGATATCAGAAGGACCTACAGATGTGTTCAAGAGATTTCAGTTATGTACATTTAGCTCTGTTAACTGTGATCAGTACTACAAGTAAAACATTTAGAAACAATGGAAGCTTCCTGGGATATGAAGGATTTGGTCGACCTTCACTTAATCTGTACGCATATCGGCCGAGTTCTCCTGAAGATCCGTATGAATTTCCTCGAGTACTTTCCTTGACTGCGACTCGTTTCAGAGTGATGATTCCCACAGAACCGAGGTTCTTCGACCCTCCTATGTCGACACCTCGGTCGCGCCATCCTGATTTTTCCTTGGACATCGATATGAGGCCGATGCTAAGACAACCAGGGACAATGCCTCCTCCTCCGCTTCCTCCACCTCTGTTCTGCGAACCAAGCACTTCCCATGCACCACCTATCAGCCCCTGGATCAACGGACCCATCTTCGAAACACCCCGGCCCGGTCTGATCAAGCGACAGTGCGATAGCGCGCCGGTATCTTATGAGAAACAGTCCTGGGAACCGGAGTCGCCCTTCGCGGTTCCGTTTGGACCTATTACTGAGCGAGCAGAATCTTATCCTCGACGTGGACCACCGAAGCGACCGAGGATGGATAGGGACAATGGAAGACCACGTGGCCACAGGCACTTCTTCTACCGTTAAGATTATCGGTTCATGATTCTAATGATTCTAAGGTATTGTAATTACTACTGACTGAAATAAATCAAGTTTTCGGCTTCTACTTTAGGGAGAACTCTAGACGTCTAGACGTTCTGTCTAGTCAAATGGTCTGATAATGAGTCTGAACCGGAGCTGAAGCCCTGGTTTCCGCATCCTTTGAAGGTGCTCTCCTTGGACCCACCTTCTTCATGTGGTGATGCCATTGACGAACACCGGGCTCCCCCTTCCCTCCAGCTGCGAATCTCGATGGAAGAGAAGCCGCGTTTCTGTTTCCAATCGAGACCACCTTTAATTGTCGGACGAGAGACTCCGCTCTTCTCTCCGGCGATCATATGGTTCCTCCTTGTTTTTCGTAGCGTCGCTGGCCTGAGCGATGCGTGGACCTTTCTCTGGAGATATACGTGAATAGAACGTCCGGTTCCATCGCATTCACTTTCAGATGGAGGAAGATCAAGGATCTGCCCAAGTCGAGGAGCAGCCCAAATCCAATATGGGAGCCGCGGGACTCGGCACTTCTCTCTGTGAGCAGTGCCAGCAGCAGAAGTTCATCTACCGGTGCCCGAAGTGCGCCTTCAAGACGTGCTCCCTGGCGTGTTCCAAGCAGCACAAAGTCGACAATAATGTAAGTGGCTTGGGTGGTGTCTTCAACAGACTGGCTGTATGCCTTCTTCTGCTTCAGTAGATTCAGTCCTTGAGGCACTGAGCTTATCCACCTGATTTAGTGCGATGGGACGCGGATGCCGTATGATGAACTCAAGAAGATATCAGAATTCAATGACGCGACGTCGATACAGGACCAGAAGTTCCTCAGTGATCTCAAGAGCTCGATCTCCGCTGACCTGGCCCACCAAGTAGCCCCTCAAAGCAGTGAGCACCAGTCCCACCACCAAGAAGCGAAGAGCGCTCCCGGGCAGGCCGAAGACTCTGCTGGCGCTGAGAATACCGAGGAGCAATCTCTGAGCTCCGTGGACCGGTATCTCCTCTCAGCTTGTCACCGACGACATGTTTGGCTGAAGTTCGGAAAGGACCACGGTAAGGAGGTAGAGCCCAATCAATTACGAGTGGACCGTTTTCAGTCCCCGATGGATCGCGGCACGAACAGTTCTCCGACAACATTATGTGGACCATCGACATGAAGTTCGTCAAGGAGGAGGCTACCCAGCCTAGCGATGTCGAAATGAAGGAAGAAGGTCAGCCAGAAGAAGGCGAACTTCCTCAGCCAGCCACGGGCGAAGAAGAGGGCGAGCTTCCCGAGGAGAAGTGCGCAAAAGAAGAGGCGCCAGGACCTGAACCTACTGGAGGTGCCGCGGAGGCCGCTGTCAAGCCAGAGGAGAAAGAAGACGGGCCTGAAGAAGGCGAACTCTTTGTTCAAGACTCGGCGCCAGTGAACGTGAACAAGCCCGTCGTCGAGTACGAGTACACCGTGCATGGCATCCCCGATTCTCTCACGGTGTCAACGCTACTTCGCCAGTTTGTGAAGCCGAAGAAGGTCGGCCCCTTGGTCTCGCGGTCAGACCTGGACGAAGCGAAGATGCAGCCGTTCTTCGAAGCTGGTGTGGAGGGCGTCATGGTGTACATGAAGGTCCCTACGGAAGCGATGGAGAGGTAAGGACTCGTCCTTTCTACTTGAGTAACCTTCTCCTTCAGATATTACTGTATCGATACCTCAAAGAGTCTTCTGGACAACCTGCGCAACCGCATTGTAGTGGATCACCCCGTCTTCATCGTGACCCTTGGATCCGAGTGCCATGGATTCGTCACTCTGAGCGAGCAAGAAGCTCAGGAATTGCGAGACTCACAGCGCGCGGAATATCACAAGGTAGGGGTATTTGTCAGAATTTATCGAATCTCCGATCTTTCAGCAGCGAGCGAACTCCGGCAGAGGAGGCCGAGGCCGTGGAGGACGCGGGGGCAACCGCGGTGGATTCCGAGGAGGCTTCCGGGGCGGAAAACGGCCTGGACCAGAAAACGGAGGCGATGGCCGAGGAGGCAAGTTCCCGCGCCGCGGAAGGGGACAGCCACGATTCGATCCCCTGGACATGTCGGACTCGGCTATGAGGCGCTGCGGGGCCTTTAGGCACGATAGCGGCTGAGGGAGCTGTGGACTTATTGTTGGACTCGTTTTCGTTGATCTTGTTTGTTGTTACGTTGTTATTGTTACTTTTCCCATAGATTGATACTTCTGCCTCTTGGTGATTGCGAGGGACAAGCGCCGGCAAAGGCAAGTCCAGAGGAAGGTATTTAACAGGATAGCTATGGGTTATCAGTGTCGTACATGGGAAGAAATGCAACAGGCTTCAGAGCACCGCGTCCTTGGGTCCGGCCGTGAACCGGATGGTGCCCTGGTCGGTCATCTCGCAGGAGTACTTGGCGTTGCCGACGATGAGGACGCCGCCTATGGGGACGCGGGCGCCGTCCTGCGCCACACAGTTGGCGATCTCGACGGCGCCGTTCTGGCTGCACGTCTTGTTGAACCGCTCGTTCTCGATCCACCAGGTGCCTGCAGACGAGACATGTCTGCGAGACAGAGACAGGACCTACCGATGTCGTGCGCGTTGTTCTTCTCGTCGAGGCACTTGAGGATCACCTCGCCTGTCCTGGACTGCGCGTTCACGGTCTTGCTGCCGTGGAGGATCACCTGGAATGGAGCCTCAATGTGACTCTTCCTACTTGAGCCTACCGTTCCGTTGGCGAACTGCTGGCAAGTCAGGTTGAATCCGTTCTTGCGCACCTGGAAAGAAGAAGGATCAGCTCACCCGATTCAGGCCTACCGATCCGTTGACGGGGATCTTGGTGCCGTCGTCGTTGATGCAGGCCACCAGCTTCTGGATTCCGCCGGGAGTGCACTCGAGTTCGAAGGCTTTGTCGATCCAGCGGCTTCCTGGAAAGCGAGAGAAGAAGTTAGGCTAGCAGGATCAAATGCAGGCTTCGGCATCTTAGGCCTCCATTCCCTTCTTCTCTTTGGCTCGGTCTCACTCACCGATGTCATGTCCGTCACACTTGGTGCTTCCTTGCTGGAGGAGAATGGTTCCGTCCGCGCCGACCGTGCAGTTCCTGAAACAGGTGGATAATGCGGTCTTAGGCGGCACTCCTCGAACCACTGGGAGTCGTTCTCCTCGACGCTTCCGTTGAGAGGCACGTCGGTCCCGGACGGGAGACGGCACCCGACGACCTCCACCTTCCAGGCGCCGTTACTCTCGACTTTGCATTGCATCACAAACAGATTCCGTTCGAGCTAAACACTTCTTAGATAGGATCTTAGACAGTGAAAGAGCCCCTACCCATTTCTCTCCGTTCTGCTGGATTCCCTTGCCATAGCGACAGACCGAGGCCTCGGAGAGTCCACAGAGTAGGAAAAGGAGCGCAAGGAACGAAAGACGTTCGCGGGACAAGGCGGAGGACAACATCACTCTGGGCACGACTGACGTCTTTTCGAAACGGATTCCGAAGGGCCGGAGGCGGAGTCGCACAGGTGTTATTCTCGGCCCGCGAGAGGCGAGGAGCCTCGAGGCCGACTGAGGACACTTTGGACCCGTGACTCATCGCCAGATCACTTCCGATCGGGGGGACCCGCTTTGGGAAGCCAAGTAGCTGGCACTCGGATTTCGATGTGGATTCCAGATCGAGATATGCGCCTTGTGGATTCCGCTCTGAACACTTCCTAAGGTGCTTTGGTCCACCGCCAAGAGCCCTCGAGGCTCTTGGAACGTGACTCATCCGGTGAGATCACTTCCGATCGAACGCGGCCTCAAGCAATCGGCACCCACGGCGCAATCGACTACTTGTCCTCAGGTCGTTAGCGTCGTCAGTTGTCCGTCAGTTGTGCGCCGAGTTCGACGAGATTCGCGGACGAAACAACTTGACAAACAGAAGAACGAACATGCCGGGTCTCGTCGCCGCAAAAAACGCACCGGGAAGTCCCAGAGATCCTGCTCTTGGCGACGTCTGCT
This sequence comes from Steinernema khuongi, assembly GCA_016648015.1. NCBI lineage: Eukaryota > Metazoa > Nematoda > Chromadorea > Rhabditida > Steinernematidae > Steinernema > Steinernema khuongi. The sequence goes on along the minus strand of JADLIF010001853.1, from coordinate 220,861 downwards.
GGCCGAGGAGCCCAAGGGGTTGGGAGAGGCAACATTGTAATATTAAATGGCGCTAATCACTTAATCGTGGTGTCCTTGGCAGTGAATCTCGCTTCTAAGTGATTAGGAGGATCCCTAAGAATGAAGAATAACTAGTGGAGCCCAAGAAGACCCAAAAGCGCCTTCAGGACACCTCCTAGGAGATACCTTCATATGGCCTTCGAGGCACCCCCGGAACCCATGGAGTGCTCTGGAATTTGCCACATTCCCTAGCCTAGCCAAGCCTCCTTAACCCTCATCTTCGGGTAGGTCATTCCAATCCCGATCCAGCGTCCCTAGTCTCTCCACAAAGCCCTGGAATCCACGCGAAGAGCGCTTCTGCAACCTTTGTGTGACGGGAACGTCTTCCCGGAGATCAACCCGTTCGCTTCCTTTGTCATCGCGGCTGAGGATGACCCAACACGCGGAGTTGTTATGCGCGCTCTATTGTGGATGCGCGGGAAGGGAAGAGAAGTGCAATCGGGATGTTTCATGCGGTTGCATCACGCCGCGGGCGATCTCCGCGCGATTTGAATAAAGCGGACGTCGTGACGCGGAAGGTGCATGCTTCGCTGACCTAGTGTCCCCGATTCGACGTCGCCAGCTCGGGTCTCCTCCGCTTTTTAAGTGTGCGGAGAGATGTTGTGGAAGCTGAGGGTGAAGGAGAGAAACAGGGGACAGAGATTCTTCAAGGAGGAGGTCTAGGGGAGAAGGGACCTTCTGTTGGGAGAGCTGAGGATGAGCTGGGTCCACCGAGAGGATCTTAGGTCTTGAGGGTCTTTTCCAAGCAGGCCCTTAAGACACCTCTGGAGGTCTTCTGTCGTATGGTGGCCACCTCCTGTCCCAAGGGGCTAATGGGAAAGGAACCGACTCGAAGGCCAGAAAGAGGACCCCTGCTTCAAGGATCTAGAGTGGTAAACCACCTCTAAAGACAAAATAGTCCCCTCTGAAGGAAAAGGACCTTCCATTAAGATGTTCTAAGGGCGACCCAAATCCAACAAATCCACCAAGCTTCTCCTCCACACGTTGCAACAGAGGATGAGATCTTACAGAAGAGACCTAGAAGGACCTTTGACCCTCGCTTCCAGCGTGCCCCCGATAAAAGGACCCTTCAAGAAGATTCCTACTCCTTCCACGCACCTTGCAACAGAGGACCCCTCGAGACTTCGGATTTCCCTTTCCCCGCGCGCCTTCACTTTCGTTCTGGATCGCACCCGTCGCTGGACGTCGACCGTCGCGCGATATCCATCCCCGCCGCCGTCGCCTCTTGGAAGAACGAAAGGGAAAAGTGGAACTCGGACGTCAGAATTGGGTGACCGAATTTCCCTTGCGCCGAATCATTTCCCTTTCATTTTGTCGCCCTCGACACGTCGCTTTCTCTCCAGCACCGGAATCTCGCGCAGAAACGTCCTGACCCTTCTGGCTTCTGCGGATGCCGTCCGAGACCCCGGCATGACCTCGCTCTCCCAACACCACTCCAGCGCCACCACCTACAAGACGGTTCGTTCCATCGCCTTCAGTCCCCTCTCCTTAAGATTCCTTGGATCTAGCCCCCCCCCAATATCCTCCCCCTCTTCTTTAGCTCCTTAGGACCACTGCCTGACCTTGCCACTTAGAAGAACCGAGGCTCAAATTGCTCCTCTCTGGACCCTTCTCCCCGAGTCCCAGTCCCTCAGACCGTAACCCAACTCGGTCCTTCCCTTTCTCCACATCTTCTCGCTCCTCTGGAACACCCGAAATCCGTCGAAGGCGCGCGGTCATGAGGCGAGTAGCGCCCGGTGCCACCGGGTACCACCCGCTAAGTCGCGGATTAATCGCTTCGGGTCGGCGTTTCCGTCCAGTTTACCGGGCGACAACCAGTTTCGTTCTTGTTTTGCTGTTGCATACCTAATTACTTTCACTTTCCCGTGCTTGTTTTGGGCCTAAACCTATTGCCCGTCCCAAACATGCCCCCGGTCTCTACTTCGGAAGCATGCTCCACTCGCCGGCCGCCCTCCACCTTCCCCTCCAGGCAGAGATGGTCCTTCTGAAGCAGCGATAGGGTTTATCTGGAATTTTTTCCCAGTTTTCCTTCTTTTTTCTTCTATTTTTTTGCAGTTTCTCTAGAAGCCTAGACCCAGAGATCCTAGCCTAGGAGGAGAGTTGAGCAGAAATTTACCCTTGGATTCTTCGTGCAAGGTCTCTAAGGACTTTTTTAAGGCCGTGCAACCTTCCACGTTAGGTAACTTTAGACCAAAGTCTTCTTTCTTACGGCATTCTAACCTTTTTCTCAATTGAGAATCTCCTTTTTCCTTACCATGTTCCATGCATTTAATCCTGGCACTTGTGGGTATTAACAAGCAGTTCAAACCACCTCCTTCTGAGACCCTCCTTTCCAGGGCTTCCTACCGTACGACCTCCACAATGCCTCAGCCGTGTACATGCCTCACCTGAGCCACACGTCCCTCATCAACCCGCTCAACACGCTCAGCCCCTTCGTGACTCCCGGCTTCCTGCCCCTCCTGAAGGACGAGCAGAAGTGCGACGCGGCCGACTCGAACTTCAAGTACGACTCGGTGATAGCGGAGCCGCAGCAGAGTACGGTAGAGAGCAGCGAGCAGGGCTCGGGCACGCATGTGGTCACCTCCTCGACGAGCGACAGCGAAGGCGGCAGCGTGACCGGACACCGCCGGGTGATCGTCCGGAACGAGCAGGCCGTCAAGCGGAAGAAGGAGATGGTGAAGGACGACGCCTACTGGGAGCGGCGCCGCAAGAACAACGACGCCGCTAAGCGAAGTCGCGACTCCAGGAGGCAGAAGGTGCGTTGAAGTGCTTTGAGAAGAGTCTAAAAACTAGGCCTCAAGTAGCTAGGTCTAACCTTTGACCCCATGAGGAGCCACTTGGCTCTCTGATTCCTCTTGACTCTCCTTCGCAACACTTTAACCTCCTTAAGGACGACCCCACACTCGACTCTCCCCGACCTGCTCGCTTTCAGGAAGACGAGATCGCCGTGAAGGCGGCGATCCTGGAGCAGGAGAACATGCGCCTCAAGGTGGAGGTGCACAAACTCCGCGAGGAGACCACGCGCCTCCGCGTGCTCATCCTCTCTCCGCCGACGGCGCACCTGGCGCCGCTGCCCTCCTCCACCACCTAGACCCAGCTGCCTCCTGTATTTACCTTCTATGTACTCGCTTTAACCGATTCCCGATCGCCGGAAGAAGTCGCGGAATCCGAGCGGCCGAACACTTGTTTATACCTGACCTGAGTGCACATATTTATTACATATTTATCCCCTATTTATTGTCCTCCTAATCAGCAGTTGTTTGTTATGCAGACCGAATAAACAAACGTTGTGAGCAGGCCAGGGGTCCAGAGTCCAGAGGGTGAAGAGGTGACAGATAGATTGGTCCTAATCTCATGTAGCTATTGTCTTCTTCGATCCTGAACCCTAGCGTGGTTCCGAACATCGGTCGGAAAATGTGGACAAAATCTCAAAACGAGTGAAGGGCTCTTCCTGTCGTATCTTCTGGTCTTTTGTAGAGTCCTGGCAGAACCTGGTACTTCCACGATTAGAACTGGTATCCTCAAAACCCTTAGAATCGCGTAGTGAGTACATGATATTTTGCTATCGTGTCGAGCATAGGAACACGAAGAACGGAGAGCCGAAGACTTGAAACCCACTAAGATACGGTGGACCCGTCAAAAGGAGGACTGTGAAGATAGAGGTGCGATGACTCACAGCAGCGGGCATCGCTTCGCGTGTGAAATCCTCTTATCTTGTGGTTTGTCAAAACATTTGAGTCTCATACCCTGACCCACCTAGGTCCAGGTGTCGGTGCATCGAGCAGTTACAGTACCACGCTACAGTACCCACAGTAATCAACTCCCGTCTTAAACAGCACCACTGCTCTGCTCGTTGTCTCGACGCCACTTCGTCTTCAAGGAGGCAGCCAGCTGTCCTTTGCGCCTTCTAATTATAGTCCCACGAATGTCACTTTTGTCGACCCGCCAGACGACGTGGACGGCCCGACTCGCTTCTCCTGGACTCATAAGTGTGAAATCGAGCCCGACTCAAGTCCTTCCGGCTCGCTTTCGCCCACCTGAGTCGGCTGGGAAACGCTAATGGGATGACAGGCGTTTTGGGAGAATTTGTTTATGCTCGCCGCCCGTTCTCTCGTTCTCTTCGCCGACCACGCGCGCGCATCTAACTTTCGGTTTATTCGACTCCCGTGCCCCACGTTCGCTTTAGATTTCGGTAATCGATCGATAGCGAAGATGCTCCGATCTCTCGCGCGCCCGCCGGCCTGACGGACCTCCAGACGAGATTCTGTGCAGTTCTGCTCGTTTCAGGTAGTTGAATCGCTGGATGGGAGCGAACGATGCTCCGCAAACTGAAGCAGCAAGTCACGAGCGCCGTGAACGCGACTGTCAATGGAGAGGTCAGTTGGACGGAGAAGCCTAAAAAAAATCTAAAAAAAGGACTTGAGAATCACTAAATTGCCTGTAGTTTGGGTATTCGAAATCGCTGGCATTTATAGGCCTGTTTGGCTCCTTTCTCTTTTGTTCTGATCCCTCCTAGGGAAGATAAGGAATGAAGCCCGTAACTGTGAGGAAAGGCCTTTCAAATGTGATTTTTAGTTATTTTTCGCTCTTAAATTCACTTTTTACTTTTAGAAATAAAAAAGAAACATATTTTATTAACGTAGAATTGAAACATAGGTGAAAATGAACTTTATAAGCCCCCTACCGGAGTCGAACCCGGGATCTTCGGTGTGGAAATTATCACGCATACAGTCGCTGGTTCGAATCCCCTAGGCGCACGGCATTTTTATTCCCGAAAGACAGAGATACTTAAGCAATCCAGGAAAATTTTTTAAATCGCCAAATTACCCCTCCTTGCAAAATTGCTGGCATTTACATCTTGTTTGATGATCTGTTTGGCTCCCTTCTCTCCGAGGGTGGGAAAAGAATGAAACCTAAATCAGAAGAAGCCTTTCAGCCGCGCCATGAAGTCCTGGTGAACGACTCGTCGTCCTTCAGCAACCCAAATGCCGAGATCAACCCTTCCACGGAGGGCTTCCTCTGTCCGATCTGCATGAACCGCTTTCCCTCCCCGGACGCCCTCCAAGCACACTTCCCCACCCACTCGCCAAGTAGCGCCCCGGAGCCGGAACTTCCCTCCTCCTCCTACTTCGAGCACCTCAACGACGAGACGAGGATAGCGAACCTGGAGGCGCAGATCCGCGACGAGAAGCGCTACTCCTCCGAGATCAAGAAGGAGTTGGACAGGTTGCAGGGCGTGGTGGCCGCGTCCACCGACGTCCCGGAAGGAGAAGTGCCTTATCTCCTCCAGCAGATCCAGGCGCTGGAAGCGGGGAAGTCCATGCTGACCCAGCGGCTACTTGAAGTAGAACGCGATCTGGGAGGCGCTAAGCGGGACAAGAACGACGTGATCGCGAGGCTGGCCGAGCTCACCAGCACCATGAAGACCCTTAGGGAGACAAACGAGGACGCTCTGAGCGTGAAGGAGATCGCCCTGGAGGACATGCGCCGATTCCAGGGACTGGTCAACGTCCTGGAGCGCGAGAAGAAGGAACTCGAGGCGCAGCTGGCTCAGCGGCCGAGCGAGGACGACGTGCAGGTACTCCGCACGGAGCTGGTCCATGCCCAGCGCCTACTTGACGCGCAGAACACGGAGAAGGAGGAGGAGATCCAGGAACTCCGCCAGACGATCGACAACCTGAAGAGTGAACAGTCCGAGTAGGTCCAGGCCTTAGAGATCAGCGAAGAGGACTCGTTTCAGCCACCAGGCCCTGATCGATGAGCTGAAGAAGCAGAGCGCCAGTGCCATTGGAGCCGAGCAGCTCGCTGAGTGAGTTTAAGGCAGAGACCTGATCCTACAAGTAGCTTGCAGGTGGAAATCTCTGAGCGAACGATTGAGTCAAGAATGCTCCTCCAAAGAAGACGAAATCGCGAGTTTAAGGACCAGAGCTGAAGAGGCCAAGGCTGTCGAGACGAGAAGGACAGAAGAAGTGGAGAAGCTGAGGGTGGCCGTAGAGGAACGGTCGAGGCAAGTAGAAGAGTTGAGAGACTCCAACGCTAAGCTGGAAGAAAGGTCCAAGTCCGGAGAAGATGAAGTAGCGAGGCTCCAGGCGGAACTGGGGGAGAAGGTCTCAGCGTACGAGAAGCAGATGGAATCGCTCTCGAACGACTGCGAGACGATAAAGTCCGAAGTTCTTCGGGTAGGAGGCTTCTTGGAGTGGGAGTTCCATGGGCATGACCTTTGCAGGAGAAGCAGATCGCAGAAGAGGCGCTTGCAGCAGGCGAGACCCTTAAGGTGGAAATGGAGACGCGAGTGAAGTCTCTAGAGGACACGCTGAAGGAGGAACAGGCCAAGGGCGAGAAGCAGGTAGGGACCAGCCAGGATCTAAGTCCTTCAACTTCTTTTCAGAAGGAGGAGCTCTTCGCAAAGGAAAAGGACCTAGAAGCGGCTAAGCATCGCCTCGACACTCTTGAGGAGTCCCTAAGGGGCTCAGAAGACGCAAAAGAGAAACTGTTGGCACAGATAGCCCAGCTCCAGAAGAATGCTTCTGAGCTTCAGGAGAAGGTAGGAGTGAATCGTCACTACAGTAACCCTCTTGTCCTTCAGATACGAGAAGGAGAAGGAGGTGCCGAGTTGGCCTTCTCCCAGTTGAACGCCGAGAAGGACCTCTTGACTTCCGAGATCGCCAAGCTGACGGAGGAGCTAAGGAGTCAGAAGTCGAGCCACGAAGCCCGTTTGGCCGAGAAGACGAACGAAGTCCGCGAGCTGGAGAAGAAGGCTCGAGTCCTCGAAGGCAAGGTTAAAGCCTCGGCCGAGAAGGAGAAGTCGCTGAAAGAAGAAGCTTCTAAGAAGGCGGCCACGGTCCAGGAACTCAACTCCAAGAAGGCCGAGCACGAACAGCAACTGAAAGAAGGGGACCAGAAGCTCAAGAACGCCCAGAAGGAGGTCAAGCGAGTGGCGAAGGAGCTCGACTCCCTGCGGAAGAAGTTCCAGGAGTTGGAGGTCGAGAGCGCCAAGAAGTCCCAGAGGATGATCGAAGCTGAGCAAGCCGCCGAAGAAGAACTCAAGGATCTGCAAGCAAAGTACGACAAAACCCTTGGGAAGGTCCGTGAGGCAGGGGAGACCATTGCTGAGGTACGGTAGTTCCTTGTTCGGTGACCTTACAAGTTCTTCTTACAGCTGAAGGAGGCTTCGGAAGCCGACAGAGCGGTGATAGCCAAGATGGAAGCTCAGATGTCCGAGGAGAGGGAGCGGATCGCGCTGGCCGTGGAGAAGCTCGAAGCTGCCGAGGGAAAGGCGCGAGGGTTGGAGCAGCAGCTTCTTGACCGAGCCAGGTCGGAGGAGACTCTTTCCTCGGAGCTTCAATCCGCTCTTGAGGAAGTCCACTCCGCGAAGGAGGAACTCACACAGGTCCTTGACGGTTTAATGTGCCAGGCCTTCTCAATTCGGTGCTTTAGAAGACCTCCGAGATCGAGAAGCTGAACGGTAGGATTGGCGATCTGGAACGAGAAATCGTGTCCTGCAAGGAGCACTTGAAGGCGAAGACGTCGGACTTTGAGCAGCAGATTGAGCGCAACCACGAGCACAACGAGGAGCTCCTTGCCAAGATGGGCGCGCTGGAGACGGAGTCCAGCAAGTTCAAGAAGATTCTGGAGGAGAAACAGAGTGACCTGGCCAGCAAGAAGGGAATGCTCGAGGATCTGCACGCTCAAGTAGCCGAGCTGGAGAGCAGCGGCGACGAGCTGAGGGAGAAGCTCGCGGAGTCGAAGAAGTCGTTGGACCAGCTGGTAGGGACTCTACCATAGCCAACCTCACCACACCCTTTCTAGGAAGAAGAAAATAGAGCCGCCGAGAAGCATCTCCAGGAGGCCAACGAGTCGGTCGCCACCTTGAAGACCCAGCATACGGTAGCTAGCATCTAAACTTCGGCAAGATAGCCATGATTCAGGAACTGTCCGAGCAACTGAAGGTGGTGAACGCCGAGAAGGAGTTCCTGCTGACCACCCTCCACGAGAAGGAGCAGCTCGTCGAGAACCAACTCAAGGAGAAGGAGCAGGAAGTGTCCAAGCTCGCGGCCGAGCTGAAGTCCCTAGCTCAGAACAACGACGTCCTCCGAGAGCAGATCGCGGAGCTGGAGAGCTCCAAGGAGCAGTACGAGAAGGACATCTCCGGCTACACTAAATCACTGGTGTGTCCTTTGTCGCGAATGTGACACTTCATTCTAACACGTGTTCAGCAGTACATGGAGTTGAATCTCAGCGAGAAGAAGTCGGAGCTCGAGAGTCTGAACGTGGTCAACGTGGGAATCAACGGAGAGCTCGAGAGCCTGAGGGTGGAGCTGGAGACCCTTAGGAGCGCCGAGGAGAAGCAGTCGCTGAGAAGTGCCCAGTTGGAGAGAGAGCTGGAGGTGCTTCGAGAAGCCGAGGAGAGGAATAAGGAGACGAAGAAGACGCTGGAAGGGGACATCTCGAGGCTGAAGAAGGACCTTGAGACGCAGAAGGACACCTTCGAGGCCTTTAAAGTGAGCAGAGATTCACTTAGGGTATACGGTAGTGAGTTTCAGACGGATAGTGAAGCAGCGGCGCTCGAGAAGGAGGAGTCCACGCGTGCCGCTATAGCCGAGCATAAGAACGCGCTCGACGACTTGCACAAGAAGCTGAAGGCGAGCCAGAAGGACGTCGAGGAGAAGTCGGAGGATGTGAAGCGCGCAGAAGCGGAGCTCCAGCAGATGAGGGAGACGCACTCCGAGATGGAGAAGAAGCTGAAGACCTTCGGCGAAGAGCGGAAGGCGCTGATGGAGCGCTGCTTGAGGGTGGAGTCGGATCTCGACTTCGAGCGAGACCGCGCCATGGAGAACAAGAAGAGGTTCGACGACGCCCTCTCGGCCATGCACGAACTAGGACGAGCCAACCAGTCCCTGCAGGTAAACATCCTTAAGAGAAGTTACTGTAGCTGGGGTACTGTATCGTAGACTTGTCTGCAAGCTGGGCCTGGCAGACAGTGGAAGTGTCTCGCAGACAGCAGTTTTGCAGACAGATGTGCTAATTGGCGTCGAAAATCACTCGTCTACTAGTCTCACAGACATCTCTTCCAGACAAGAGCTGGAACGCCTTACCTTCTGGTGCTATAAGCTCTCCTTTCAGATTGACATGTCTAAACAGTTCAATCGGAAATGGTTGGACGATTCCGAGGCGGTCAACTGCTTCCACTGTGGAAAGCAGTTCAGGTACGTTCAGAATTTTCCGTCTTCTCATAAGATGAGCAATCTTCAGCCTCACCGTCCGTAAGCATCACTGTCGCATCTGTGGCCAGATCTTCTGTTCGCCTTGCAGCTCGCAGACCGCCAAGGTCGCGAGTTCGAAGAACCCCGTACGAGTATGCTTCAGCTGTCACGGAGACCTATCCAATCGTTAGGCTTCCCGGGAGCCGGTTCCATAGCCAACTTGGTGCTGTTGTGCCTTCTACAGGTGATATTACGCATAATGAGCTGTATCCTCCACACTGTACAGAGATACTAAAATATTTATACCTGAAGACTGTCATTTTGAATAAATTATTATGAACTGTTGCCTTCGTATGACAGAAACTGAGAAGAAGTGCCTTATCTCCTGCAGCAGATCCAGGCGCTGGAAGCGGGGAAGTCCATGCTGGTGAAGCATGACGCGAAGAGCACGATCATAGACTCTCCTGCTTCGTATCCTAAAGTGCGCTGTGAAGCCACGTCCACTGGAGCTTTCTCTACGGTTCCAGCCGAAAGTCCGCCGGTTCTCCTTTGCACATTTCGCCCTCCACTTTTCTGATTCATCCGTCCCTCCATCATTCTCTCCCTCTGCGATGAAGTGTTTGTTCTGTGTTGTCTTTGCACGCGAAAAGATATCGGAAATTACTTTACCGGGAACCAGGTAACTTGTGTAGTAAGTAAAACAAAAAACATTACAAAGACATGTTTTACCCAAATACGTACTCGGTCGCCTTGTCCAGATTCCACCCGTTGCAGCTGAGGGCCGATAGAGCGTTGTCCTAAACGAATCCAGTTAAACTAAAAAAGATATAACGGATGAACATACGCTGCTGACGCCCATATCCACAAGTTTCTGAAGCTTCTTGAGCATATCTGGGTTCTTCTCACCGGAAGCTTTCGCGTAGAACTGCGCCCAGAATCGGGCCGTCTCCTTGAACATCTTGTTCTGGTCCATGTACTGTCTCGCGACAACGGCGTCCTGGGGATCCTTGGGCTCGGGGAGGGTGAGCAGAGCCTGGATACTGAGAAGCACTGTGCGTAGGGTCAAGGAAGCCGCCCTAAACAAAGGTAGTAGCATCCGCGTCACATAGCTTAAACGTACCATTGATCCTTGAGGATGTCCAGGCAAATCGTGCCCGTTTGCGAGCTAATATTAGGATGCCAAATCTTGGTTATAAATTTTACCTGCAATAGAAATATTTAACACTGGGAATGTATTTCATTGTTACCTTGGGTGGCTGGAACGGGTAGTCGTCCGGGATAGTGATGTCCAGTGCGAATACCGCATTTTCGTAGGGGCTGTCCGAGGGACCTTTGATCTCGCCCCGCAGCTTCGTCAGCTGCTCGTTCAGAATCTCAATCATTATCCCGGTTTCGTTGATCTGAAACACAACTATAAACACTAGACTACGCGAAAACCACACAAACCTCCTTGTTGGTGATTACTTCCTTGCATTCGCGCTGCATCCGCGCAAAGGAAATATTCGCCATCTCGGGAAACTAACGACGACTAAAGAGTCGATCCGATCTGAAACATAGACATGACGGCGTGTACGTTGAAAATATACGATGCGGAATACGTGTGAGAAGCGAGAACATACGAGAAGAACGGCACGAAATATTATATCCGAGTTGCAACACAACAGAGCACAGGAAGAGAGAGCATGTGTCGTTCGCACTTTAATAAAACATTTAAACCTCTCGCGGCAGGACCGATTTTGACGGCGCTAATGATAAACGCGTCGACATCGCCTTGTTAGAAGTAGTGAAGAAGCGAGTTCCTATCAGTTCGATTGCAAACTGACCGCTAACAAGGAGAGGCAAGGAAATTGCATGTAAACACTGGTCTGACATTCAAATAGCATTTATCACAGACGGCCCTCGCTTGTCAGAACAGCTGATCGCATCAGATCCGCTTCTTAATTTCATTCAATTTTTAATTTCAAAACAACTGTTGGAATTATGGAGAACAGATATGCATCAAAGAAAGGAAACGTAAAGAACAAAATTTAGTAAACCGCCATCTGCGCGCGCGAATTTTCCAGATCTTCTGCTCGGACAAGTTATAATACTTTGGCGGTATTTTAATACAATTTTAGCAAAGTTTAATTACTCGAAGCCACAAAATACTAAAAGTCCCGGCTTATCCTTATGGGCGTGCAGATTCGGTACCTTTTCCGATTTTTCCCACAACAGCTCATTGCTTATCGGAAAGATATCCGTCACCCAGCGAAACAAAACTCAAGGATACCATCGGCAACGGAATCAACGCACGGATTATACAAATTCAAAGAATCAACAAATTCGGAATTGCACGAATTTGGCGGCTTTATGAGACGACCTCCCGGAAGCAGGGCAATTAAGTGCGCCGGATGTTTACGGACTCGCCGAATAAATCAAACGCTCACTCGACGGCGCTTTAAGCGGAAATATAAAACAGTGCGGAGAGACCGAAGAGACGCGATCAAATAGAGCGAACTGCGAGCGAGTCACCTGCACGCGCGCGACATGTCTCTGTCTCCGCGATATGTCTGCGCCGGGATAGACAGACAGAAGCCTGCGAGGGAAAGGCGGCGGATTTGAACGGTTTGGGTATTCGAACTTCGGACGTTCGTCCACGAGTCTTCTTCGCCCCCGGCGACGCCATGGCTCCGCGGCGCGTCCCCGCTTATCTCTGTCCGTGCAGTCGCCGAAACCTTGTTGCAGGGAGAATGGAACCGCTGACGATCGATTGCTCCGGTGGCTTCTCCTCCTCCTTCTACGGAAACCCCTTCGGATCGTCGTTCGCCCCGTCGGCCTCCATGAATCCCTCCACGTCTTCCGGCGAGTTTCCCACCGTGGATCCCGAGGACGTCGTCATCTTCGTGCGCCAAGAGCTCGGCCGAGGCGCCTATGGGAGCGTCGTCCGCGGGACCTACAAGAGGAGGCCGTGCGCCATCAAGCTGAGCGCCAATGGAAACGACTTTCCCGTGGTCAGAGATGAGGTAGGTTTCTGAGACAGCTCGAATTTAGTAAATTCTCCTTTTCAGGCCAAGAATCTCCACGCCCTGCGTCACGAAGGAGTGGTCCAGTTGTTCGGAGTGATGGTGGGCGTGCCCCAGGGCCTGGTGCTGGAGCTCATGGAAGGAGGATCTCTGCACGAATGTGAGTCTGAAGAGGATGTTAAAAGCGATCGAAGTAGCCTTGGTTCGCCCTGCCCTTTAGAGTTTGAGTTTAAACGTGTGATTACAAAAGCTTTGTCGCGGCCCTTCTCTCTTTCTTCATTGTCTTTCTTTGTGTCTTTCTTCATTCCTCGCCATAGGGCATATGATGCCTCTTCCAAGTAGATAACCTATTCTTGTAGTCCTGCACTCGAAGAAGCACTTCCGGTACTCGACGCGCAGTGTGGTGTGGTGGAGTCTGCAATGCACCCGCGCCCTGGAACACATCCACAACTTGGGCTTCGTCCATCGGGATATTAAGCCCCTCAAGTAAGGAACACGACCATTTATTAACACCATGATTGCCCCTAACACGATACAAACAACGTGTTTGGTCCGATTCTGATGAAAACTCTTTTCAGCCTGCTCCTGGACAACTTCTATCAAACGCTCAAGGTCTGCGACTTCGGAACGACGGTGCCCCAGAAGACGAGCATGACGAACAACCGAGGCACGACGTGTTGGATGGCGCCCGAGGTGTTCCAGGGACGGAAGTACGACGCCAAGGCCGACGTGTTCAGCTTCGGGATCACTCTGTGGGAGATGGTGACGAGGAAGTTCCCCTTCGAGGAGCTCGGACTGGAGAACCCTTTCGCCATCCAGTGGCAGAAGTACAATGGACTGCGGCCAGCCATGGTGGCGGACTGCATCTCGCCCCTGGCCGACCTGATGACTTCATGCTGGGCCGAGAATGCTGCCGACCGACCCGACATCTCCGATGTGGTCAGAGTCCTCGAGGTGCTCACTGAAGTGAGTTTAAGAGTCCTTTCTATAGGTTGAATCTGACCTCCATATCCTAGATCTACCCTGTTCCCTCTCCGCCTCCCTTCGACCTATCGACCAAGGCCCCCGCCCAGGCAAGGTACTACTCCCGCATAGAACAGGAGGCCTCCATCAACGACTTCCTTATTGGAGAGCAAGGCCGACCTAGAGGACCCAAAGTCGTGGTGAGTGCTGGACAGTCCACCTAAGATCCATTGTTTGCTTCAGGACGGAGACGAGTTCCTCAAGTCGCATTTCACCACTGACAGCGCCGAAGTAAGAGCTCGTCCAAGCATGTCCTTCTCACCCACTTGTACCTAGAGATCCACCTACGTTGGAACGAACGCAAGCTGTGAGGAGCCCCCGAACTGCTTCCGCCAGTACTCGCACCCTCGGAGTTCTGTAGGCACATCCAGCGAGACCAGTTCCGTAGCTAGTAGCGAAGTAGCAAAGAGTAGCGACGTGGAGAAACCGAAGAAGAAGCATTCGCTCCCGGGAAGACTTGGGTACGTTTGGAGGTGAAGCAGTCTCTATTTGCTCCTTCAGGAAGTGGATTAAACCGAAGAAATGAACTGCCTTTACTTCTCGAACCCAACCTCAGGGATCTGTGATAGCGTCTCCTCTCTTGTATATTGTTGTGCAATCTTTCCTTTTTTAGGTTTCAGGCAAAGGAAATAAACAATTCTTTCAACTTGGCCATATGACAGCACACTAGAATCTCCTCCTTACCAGGACAGGCAGTGCCTATCTGTGGTCCTGACCAGGACCACACAGTCCAGCCACCTATACTTTCAGAAGGTACACACAGAACAAAGCAGCGATGAAAATGAAACGCCCAAAGACTAAAAGCTGAAAACTCGCCAAGTTGGTCATTAGTTCCAAAGCATTTTAACCCCGGAAGCCAGAACTCCTGTCCTAAGCTTTCTCGATCCCAGAGTCGCAAGCCGAGCCAAAAAGCCCACCCTACGCAGCGCTACCGTACCCAGTTGTGCTCTGTGACCTCTGCGAAGCACAAAATGTACTCCGCACCCGGGGGCGCTCCCCAAAAACCGGACCGAACAGAAGGCTGCAAGTTGCATAGTCGACGGAGTAAATAAAATAAATTGTTTCCGTTCAAACGCACAGCGGGAATACTCGAAAAATGGCGCGGCCACACCCTACTGTCCCGCACAGTTCAAGGTCTCCGCTCGCTCAGCCCGCCTCCGCAGACGCGCGAAGAAGTTCTTCAGCCGCCACTCGTGCCTTCTTCCTCAGTCATGGTGACCTCCGGCTTCTCCGCTTGCCTTCTGCTGCTTCTACTCGCAGGCCCGGCGCTCGGCTGCCGCTGGAAGGATGAGAAGTACAAGGACGGCGAGACCTGGGTGAGTGGAGGGAGAGGAGGATGAGAGCGAACTCAAAATTTGAGTCTTCGCCTTTCAAGAATTCTTAAGTGCTATTGTTTGCCAATTTCAGGTCGTCCGCTCGACGTTTGTCATGAAGTGCTCCATAAGCGCCGACGGGGGCTGGCGCACTTCGATAGTCGCGTGCCAAACCCCCTTAGGCAAGGAGCTGAAGCCCGGGGAGACGGTGACCGAGGGCGATACGGTAAGTGACGAGGTACGCCGTGTCTCGAGTGGTGAAGGACCACGACTGTCTTATGTGTTGGCCTAGACAAGTGTCTCGTAGACAGAGGAGCAGAGACTCGGAGTCTAGAAATGAGTGTTGCTAGTCTGGCAGACGCTCTTTCCAGACATAGACCCGAGCTCACCCTCTCTTCCTGCTAGAGCTGGCAGATGGCGCATTTTCCTCTCTTTTCCTCCCTGCTTCATTCGCCTTCTCGTAGATCTAAGAACATGAGCTCAAAGAGAAAAGGGGAAGGAAGGAGTCAGAAACCGTCAGAGCAAGCGCACTTGTCAGCCCTACTGGGAGCGGAAGTTGTGCTCTTGGACGAGAAACGAGTTTTTGCAGAAAGTGGAGTGCACGAAGATGCCCGACGGCTCCGTGCGCATCAACCGCCATTACAAGTCGAAGACGGCCGACTGCGAGGGACATGCCGTCGGCGAGTCCTGGATCTCGAAGCGCAACTTCAACAAGACGTGCACGGCCAAGGGCCAGAGGATCGCCAACTGCGTCACCGACTCAGGGATTGCGTTCCCGCTCGACTCCAAGTACACCGTCAGTGGAATCGTCTACAGGTGCGTTCTCGTCCTTTAGTAGAGCTTCTGGAGTGGAGGTGGCGAAGGTCCTCTAAGCTGGACGTCCAGAAGAGAAGCTTTTAAACGCCTTCTTCAGCTGTGTCCAACACAAGGACAACACCGTCTCCATCGTCAGGGACAACGTCTCCCCCAACCCAAAGGCAGATCAGAAGCCCAAAGTCATCACGTGCACCGTGAAAGGAGAGCGCAAGAACGCCGGGGAAACGTAGGTCCCACAGCGATCTCCCCCTTACTCTCGGCCCTTTCCAGCTGGATCGAAGAGGAGAAGTTCGTGAAGAAGTGCTCCGAGGAAGGCTCCGTGGCCGTGGTCGCCTGTCTCATCACCAAAGATGAGCAACTCGAGCTCAACTCGAAGAAGTCCGTCGGCGGAAAGGTACTTGGGCTTCTTGGCGCCTGTTGCAGTCTCTCCTTTCAGACCTACTTCTGCCGACAGAATCCCGACGGAACCGTTTTCTTCCAACTGGAAAACTAACTCCGCAGTCCGTGTTCATCCTAGGCTTTAAGGAGGGAGTGGCTGTCCCGATCGGTCTCCTACTAGAGTAGAGCGGTTTCACTGTCCATTAAGCACATCTACTGGCTCTGCTCTAAAGGGTCCGAACTTCGTTGTTACTGGTTTAGACGTTTCTTTGCTCTCTCCATTCTTTATTTATGAAAGAAGGACGAATAAATGTTCCTGAAGGCAGAGCGCCGACCTTTGTGGATCCACATATAGCCTATGCAGATGTCCAACAGGGTCTTAAGAAGGTTTGAGGGTCGGAGTTTGCTACGCAAAGTTCCTTTTTAGCCTAAGTTAGCTAGAAATACTCATCAGGTCAGTCTTAAACTATGTGGACCCTGGCATGGACATAAATTGGCTCATAAAGAATGGTCATAAATTCCTGCGCCACAAGTGGTCGCACTTCGCCTCTGCCGATAAGCGGAGGGTCTTGTTTAATGCTCGTGGTGGCGCGGATTACACCTTCACAAGGTCGTCGCCGAGTTGCGTTATCAATTGCGTCTTTGTTTTGGTTTGAAAAACGGGTCCGACGGGTCCAGTCGGACGCGAGACGCCACTCTCGTCGCCGCCTGTTGTTCGCACCAAGTGGACTGGAACGGAAGAAGCGGCGTTCTCGAGATCTGCTTCTGGGGAAGTGGCTTGGGAGGCGAACCTTCAAAGAATGAATGTAACGTGAGGAGACCGGAAAAAGCCAAGGTCAAGAGAAAGTCACGAAGCGGAAGGGGAGGCCTACGTCGACAGGAAACTCGAACGGTGACGTAGCGGCATTCTCCAGGGTTCCATCTGTCACATCTACTATGAAGGATCCAGCGCGGTGTAGAAGCCCCAAAGCGAAGCCCATCGGCTTGTTTTCATTAGATTATTCCGAAGACCGAATGCCATCTGAGAGGTATTCATGAAACGGAGATGTGTCAAGTCACCTTCTTGACGGGTTGAGGCCACTACAATATAATTCTGAATGGTTACGGTAGCTCGCTAGTACCCCGTATAAGCCGTTGTGATGAAGCGCCTATTGTCCTAGCGCCCATGCATCTGTTTTCGAACAAAATATTATCAAAATCACGAAGAAAGAGGCAACACAGAAAGAGCAAGTCTTTGGAGTTACAGGATGCTACTCGAGAGTCCTAGATCTGTCAAGTGGTCCTAGGTCAAGTGTGTAAACTTCGCCAAGAGTCAATCTTCTGGAAGGCTATGGAAATGAGGCCATGGAAATGGGCGAAGGAGACGCAAATTTTAAAAAAATGAGACGGTAGAAGGTTCTCTAAGCATGCAAAAGCGTTATAGTGTGGAGTGGAAAACGTTATGCCTGCTTGACAGCGTCTGAAGATGCTCACAAACAAGTACTATAAGAGGAGATATGAAAATCTTCAAGCGTTCTCCTTGACGATGCTGGAGTAGTAAGGATGGAGAGCGAACTCAGGTCGGCCTGATACAATCTCTCTGATGTCATCTTTCTTAAATTGCCGCCACTGTCATCAAGGTCGCCACCGTTCGTCTCCTGCCAGTCCACAACATGTCCGGCGCCTACTCCCAGTTTCCTCGGCCGACTCACTATTGAACAAACGACTATTACCGAGGCTGTCATTGTTTATTCCCAACAATAGTCTTCTTGCCAAAGACAGCTACACCATCCCTTCCCCGGAGGAGCTCAGTGAGTCATAAAGTAGCTGAACAGATGGCTTCACCTTGGCAACGACCCACTTTATCCTTCACCATGTCCCTAAGCCTCGCACCCTAGCTACCCATTCAAATCCTCAAACATTCAATCGGGCTGCATTGCTGCGTGCCCGTTTGACCCAACCACGACCTCTACCACCCCAACTCCTTGTTCCCGCACTACTGAAGAGAAAAGTACCTCATCCAGCGCCCATACTGTTGTGCGGTCTTGGATGGCGACAGAGCCAATCTTGCAGCCCATTAGCTCAGAGAATGGACGAAGTCCACCACTGACTCTACTACCGCGGACCCAAATCACTGTACTACACAAGCGAACAGAGGTTGTCCGCCCCTTCTAGCCTATTGGCCTTATCCAACGCATTTTCAGATGCGTCGGAGTAGTCAACTTTGCAAGTACCGAGACTACTTCGACAATGCTTCCTAGAAAGCTAAGGAATCAGACATTGGCAATTGCATCTCCATGCCTTCTACTGTCCTCCTGGATTCAGATTACTCCCCGGTACAAGATGGTGAGGAGTGGACCCTTGAAGCCTCTTGATCTATTGAAATTTTTATGCTATACAAATAAATGAGAAAAGAAGCCTTTTGTTCGGTCTACAATTTATCTTCCTAGATCATTTCTGGACAACTTCTGCGATTTGAGGCGGCGCGTTGTCCTCCTCCACAATTTCCATTGGTCTGAGGCCAACCTCAGGTTCTGCCTTCTTAGCCATCCTGGCCTTGCGTTCCTCGAGGCGTTTTCTGGCCGCTCTCTGCTTCTTTGTTAAAGTGGGGACGGCGGCACAGAGCAACGACCGCCGCGGACGACAACTTCTGCTCTTTTGACCTTTAAGGAAAAGTGTCCTTTAATGCTGATGACATAAGAGAAGTGCGAATGAGAAAGACTATTTATTTATTAAACAAAACTGCATTTCAAATTTATTTATAGTGGTCAATCTATAGTGGACAGTGCAGGTGTCCATGGGTCATCCCCAACTTGACGATCCTCATGTAAAACTGCAAAGTCTATATAAGGTAAAGTGGTCAATCAATGGCGCACCTGAATAGCCGTGTTTACGCTCAAGACGAGGTTCCTGATGCCGAGTGATAGAGGAGATGATCCATCTCGCCTTATTACTGAGACGAATGAGTCGTCCCATTATGGTCATTTGGCTGCTTGCGGGAATCGAGTGAGGAGGGGCCGATTTCGACGAAACCAGGATTCGCAGAACGCGCGGATAACGGAAAAAGGCAGGGCGATTGTTTCGATTGTTTTCTGAGTAGCGTTGAGCTGCCAGCGATGGCTTGCGCGGCGAACAGAGAACAGACCGCTGGTTTGTACAGCACTGATTTATTCTGCGCCGTCGCGGACCGATATTTTGCGACGTAGCCTACAGCCTGCGCGACTAACACAAAGGTCCTGAACTGCAAGATGAGAGTCATATTTTGTGGGGACGTCATGTGCACCTGGGAGTGTCCTCGTTGGCCGAGTTTCGAGGGACAAAGCACATCGGTTTATTGATGCAGGCGCCTTCCACATACTGGAGCGCTCTCTGCATCGTGATGCTGTAACGGCTGCCTTTCGACCCGCATGAAATGGAGTCGATCTTGAGAAACTGCAACAGTAACTTTGATGGAATGTTTGTTTGGAACTGAGGAATTTACCGGGAATGTGCAGAATGCAGCGGCCGACATAAGAATGACAATGGAAGCATTGCCAGAGATCAAGATAAGAAGTGGTGAATTGGATTCTTTAGATGATATACTTAAACAACGCAAACACTTAAATAACGCGAACTTTGCTGAGCTGAAGAGACACTGCATTGCGCATCGCGGTCTGGGCTTCGAGGGTGATCTCTTCTGGTCGGAAACTGGCGAAGGCGAAGGTGATGGCGAAGGCCAGACGCTAGGGAAACTGAATCCTCGAGAAGGAAACGATCGAACTTCCCAGTGCCGTGTGAGAACCTCATCTGAATTTGTACGATTATTTCGGCACATAACGTGATAATCGTGTCACCCATGTCTGTAACTTGTAGGAGCGTGCCATTGCAGAGGCCTTGTTCTTTAGATGACATCCTGAAGCGCGTAGGAAAAACGATAATGGAAAAAGACAGGGCGATTGTTTCCAGCGCGGATAAGAACTCCTGATTCCATTAAAACAAGGAATTTAATTTAAGCGCTTTAGGATCTCATCTAAAGTGTAGGGTGAACATTACAATTTAGCGCAAATCATACCGTTGATCGCGAAGCAAGTCTTGTTCTGTGGGGCCAGAATGTTCGTTCTGTGGGTCCTTCAGGAACTCAAGCGGATAGCAGAAGTCGATGAGCTCGTCTCCACCTCGAGTCCGTCGGGCATTCGGACATACGGCGTGTTGGGTCCGTGACCGACATCCCTAACAAGAAGGCATCTGGAACACTGGCATGCTCTTGATGCTGGCGGCGACAACCTCGTTTCCTCCAGCCTTCTTGTCTTCGACAATTGGTGCCAGCTGTTTGAAGTCGCCGGAGATAGGATGATTTTGCCGCCAAAGTCTTCGTCCCGTGCCGTTGCGAGGTGCAATCGATTTCAGCACTCGGTTAATGTAGTCGACCATGCTGACGGAGTCCTGACGGTACACTCGCTGTGTAGTGGGGCCGGGCGGTGAAGGTGGCCGTCTTTCAGTAGTTGTTGTCTTCCACTGAGGAATGGGTGAAGTGCACAGCGAAAGGGCTCCTGATCAGTCCCATGCTCCGCTTTTTCTACACGGGTTTTCACCGTCTCCAGGGATGAAATCTGAACTCTGCGCAGAGGATTTCAGAGGCGACATCTTGGACGCGGCGGTAGTGCTCTGCGCAATATTGGTGGCGTTCCGGTTCGTGGACGCGTTCCCGAATGATGGAACCGACTGGTGTCCACTTCACGGGTTCCGGAGAAACGATCTCGTAGCCCTTAGGTCGTTGTTTGCATTCGGTGAGAAGGCCGCGAGATGGCGCCACTTGAAGTGCTGGGTTCCTGGGAGCATGAGGACCGAGTCGTCGAGGAGCTTCTGCGACTGTGTTTTGAAGAGTTTTTGGATTCCATCTAAAGTAAAGAGCGCATTGATAAGGTGCAATGGAATGAGTAAAAAGGTAACGTCGCAGAGAGTGTAAGAGAGTCACTTTAATCTATTTCGCGTGCATTGAAACCTTATCTGAGCTACTGGCAAATGTGTTCCCATGACGTCATCGGCAACAAAATTGTTAGTACAACAATAGGAGGAAGTCGATCAAAGAGGGCGTCCAAAAAATAAGATTTTTGGGATTTATGGGAACTATTCAGTAGGGTCAATCAGTATGTAGTACGGCAATCTCATCACAAACAAACCCACTCATTCTTATTATGCGTGCGTACTAGGGATGCAACCGGTTCCGGCTTCCGGTTTTTGTTGCATCCCTAGTGCGTACCAATGTAAACCTAATAGTCGTAGTAACAAACCAACATTTGAAGAGTGGAAATCGTTTGCGGTTAAAGTGGTGAAGGAAAGTGGCGAAGTTTAAAGGTTTGAGGGTCTGAAAATAGCGCTGAAGAGAGGGGTTAATATAAGCGAACGATGAGGGCGTGCGTGCCAGAGGATTAGAACCCGAGGATAAAAATGGTTTATAAAATGCAGTGGACCGCGCACTTAACGTTTGTAGCCCTTACTTACAGGTCTGGGTGTGCGTTGAACCAGAGTCGGGGGTAGTCCTGGGCAATCGTGAAGATGCCACAGTTGTAGTCTTCCGTTTGGTGCGTCCGCGCTTCGGTTCTCGGAAGCGACGCCGCTACTCCTTGCAGTCTCCGGGGTATGGTCAGGGTCGTGCCGGATGCCTAAGATTGAACGTACAGAGTGGCTAAATGTAAGTGCGATGAGATACCTTACGGGCCTTCTGTCGTAGAGGACCACTTCTCCAGTCCTGACGTTAAAGTGGTGTCCCTCCTGTGCTCCCCAGTGAGCCACGCGGGTCTTAATAAATCTCCTTTATTAACAGTCTCTAGAAAGGAGACAGGGGGAACTACTACTTCTTCTTCTTCTTTCTTCTTCGTGAGGAGTCCTCTACTCACTTCCAGTGGAGCTCCTTAGACGCCTGGGACCCTCTTGACGGGACCGCCGCTTGTGAGACGTCTGTCCTGCAGCGCCGCCGGGGGGCCTCTTATACCCCACTCGGCGGCCCGACTCCGCCCTACCCGCCGCGGGCTTCCATCGCGGCGGAGATCTCGGGCGGAGATCGCCGCTCGCGATAGACGTCCAGAACGGCCCTTTTCCGTGTGGACGGGGCTTAGGACCACCTCAAAGGACGACCTTTTCAAGTAGGTGACGTTGATGAACATGGCCACAGATAGAAGTAGGATTGCTGTGGGTGATGATCCCGACATGTTGTTCATTCGCTTCAACTGAATAAGAGTCATCTACAGTGATGAGTTCCGGACATCCCACTTACCCTCGTCATTAAGAAACGGACCATGGCCAAGTAGGTCGGCCAAGCCCCGGAGGAGGGACCAGGAGCACGGGGGCCCTCCCCTCGCAGGCCAGGTAGTTTCCGGCTCTTGTTCGGTTGTATCTGAAGTGAAGAGCGAAGTGCAAGCGCAATAACTGCAAATTTATGCCCCAACAGAGCGTAATGCTAATTTTATATACTTCGCGTGCCCTGAAAGTTTATCCTATCCACTCTGACCCTAAAATGACTAAAAGGACATAAAAAGACGCTTTAATAAACCGTGTACGGACAGTTTGAGAAAAAAGAACAGTCCCGATGCACAGTTTGAAAGGGAGACGTTTGCATCGGCGAACCTTTTTCGGTTTCGGCTTTACGTAGGCCCACTTCGCGGTTTTGTCTTTCGCTGTTGTGTCCTAGTGCCTCCAATTCCACAGTGTTCCGTGTATTTGACTAGGCATTTCCCACAAAAAGCCGGATTCTAATGTCCTTTCTCAAAGTGTCCGGAAATCTTAACAAACCAACCCTTGAGGAGAGGAGGTCGGTTCCCGTAGGAGTGTCGCACGTTGTCCTGTGTTTAAGGGGCTGAAAAGAGGGTTTAACATAAGTGAACGTGGCTCGCGGCGCAGAAGGAGGAAGATGGCGATTGCGATCAATGGACGGCGGCGGACTGTCCAGCGGGACGCGGCGCAAGAAGGCGAACGGGCGCGAAAACCGAACGTCGCCACTCAAAGGCACAGTGCTCTGTTTTCAAGATGGGTTTCCTAAAGGGGTTACGGTAAAAATAGACGGAGAGGATATGATGGCCGCTTCCCTTATGTCCTCTTGCTTGTCACTGTGAAGACGCGCATTGGCGAAAGCCTCGCGTCGGTGGGAAGACCGTCAGCGGTATCACAAAGTGAACGCCATAAGAAACGCGCGGCGACGCCTCGGTGCGAGCCCCGGGCCGAGATCGTCGCGTATCAATCGATGACTGAGAGCGGCAGATGAGTCACAGAATGTTAAGTGAGGGCCTCTGGTACTCGGCCGTCCTTTAAGGACATACGTACTTGGAGGAGGACATGACAGAGCAGAGCCTTCAGAGGGTCATATTCACCGCTATTAGACAACCTACTTCTCCTCAACAGGCCCTTTTGATGGAGCTACAACCTTTTACGAGACCTGCAAGACTGGAAAAACGAAGATAGAAGGCAACTCCTTAATTACCCTCTAAGTGACTGTACAGTTTGGTGCTGAATGCAGGAGTCGAATCATCAAGAAGTGTCATTGGTGGAAAATGTTGGCTTCAAAACAAAGGAAAAGCTTCAGGAAAGTATTGTCGTGGGCTGACATTTAACAGCAGATTCAGCGATTAAAGCTTCAGCTACGAAGTTACGGCGATCAATGATTGTCCTTGCTCTTTCCAGTGTGTAGTAGTAACCAAACCTCTGTCTTCCACAGCTGTGATGGACTGTGGATAGAGGGTAAGGAGCAAATCCGGAGCAAAAGAAGCTTCCCCGCGGATCGTGGCCGCAGATGGAAATCCGCGTTTGACCACTTCGAAGTCGAGGCTCAGATTGAGACCGGATACAAGCAGATGAGAGTAATTCGGAGGTTTCAGGAACTGCTTCAAAGAAGCCGTCATGTCAGTTGGCCATTCCTTCCCACTAAGCAAAGAGATATCCTTCAGGCGTCCGAGGCTGATCTGGTGCTTGATGAAGTCGGGGCACTTGCCTCCATGATTCGCTGTAGAGATGGTAGCCAGCTGGGTGCAAGTGATGAGGCCGCTGAAGAAGGTGTCCGTCAGATTCGGGTGATAGTTGTGGTCGGGAGAAATTCTAAGCTCGCAGTCAACCAGCAGCGAAGCCAGGAGAGGCAGAACCTTCTTCCTGAGACGCTCCAGAGACACTTTATGTCCTAGAGCGTCAAATTTCCCAGTTTCTGTGCCTTCCAAGGAGACCTTTGTGACCCTGGTGTAGCGAGGGTCAATAGCCCAGGACCAACCACCTAGCAGTTGAAGTGCAACTTGAGTTCCCTCCTGATTCGCAAGGAGGCACACAGCCAAGTCCCTCCTTTTGCCGTAGTGGACGTCCGCTGTCCACAACCAAGAACTACTCGTCTTCCTTAGGTTTTCCAGGTCCTCTTTCTTCAGTTGGGTGCACACAGCGTCCAAGAAGGCGATGGGAATGGCGTCCATTGAGAAGGCGTCGCAGAGTCGTAGAAAGCGTGGAACTGAACCTGGACCTCGAATTTGAGGTTAAATGTGTCGTGGAAAGTGAAAACAATGCTGCAAAGATCTATAGCCTCTATGGATGACCGAGACTATGACGACTTCATATGAAGTTCGGCAATGCCTCTGCTTCTTTCTTACGTGAAAGGAACTGCTTGCCTCAGGGTCACCATAGTTTTTCCCATAGGTGTCCCTGAAGCAAGCCAAGCAACGAGCGGGCGGCCAACAACGCGCCTGTGAGCAGTGGTAAATAAATGACTCGTACTACCTGATAGAAATTCGTGAGGCCAGAATCCTGCTCGCAGTAATCCCATCAGTATAACGCAAAAGCCCCTCCTTGCAGATGTTTTTGAGAAATTCTTTCGGCCGCTCGAAATCACCACCATCGTTCTTCGCTTTGTTCTCATACATTTTAACAACAGTAACCACATTTCAACCAACTAGCGTGCGACTCAGGACATTTTCTTGCTAGACCGAACGGTGCAGGGTCCTTGTTGTGTCGGATGTCCTCGATCCCCTCGATCCACCAAGTCGTCGAAGGCGAATCGTCGAGCTCAAGCTGCTGAAATTCGATGGACCTGATTAAGCATCGTGTGACGATCACATCGACTCCTTCGATCATAGAGACAAGGACGCCAGCTCCTGCAGCTGCCTTAGCCATCACTCTGGGTCCGTAGCGCACTGTCAGTAGAGCGCCTGTCAAGACTGCGGAGACGATGGCGTTCAGGGGACCTTCCTAGAAGCGAGTGTGTTATTTAAGAATATGGTAAAGAGATAAACGGACCTTCTTTCTGAGAGCGCCCACGCAACACTCGATTGTGTGGAACACGCTACCCCACACGGCCCACTTCACTCCAGTAACCGGGACGCGCATGCGAACTTCGCGAAGGACTCCCTTCAGCCTCTGTCCTTTGGCCGAGTGGCGGAAGCCACTAACTGAATGATAGAACGAACCTCCAATAAGGCCCAGGACAAAGTCACCGCCAACCATATGGGCAATACGGAAGAGACAGGGCTCTCTGTAGAATTCATCCATGTCTCAACTCTGAAATACTCTAACTGGAGCTTAAACTTCACGCGAGTCTAATATACAAGGAACACAATTACAAAACGCGGCATTTATATAGTCGCGACGGAAACGTTCTTTCTGCGGGCGATGCTTAATCTGTAAAGTCTTCTCTGGCGATGAATAGCAAACCTTGGTTGTGCGGATGTTTTGCATCAAATACCGCTTAAATGTCCCAAAAATGAAAAAAAGTTATGCAAACCCATGGCCATCAAGTATGTTAAACCCACTTTTTAGCCCCTTAAACACAGGATAACGTACGACACTTAGCTTAGGGGGGGGGGGTCTTAGTTTTGCAAAAATTAGCAAAATTGGTGATCGAGAGGACTTCGCGTACAGGTCTAATCGATGGGAAGACTGCATGGTGACCCTGACGCAAGAACGACCAAGCCTTGCTATGTATAGTCGGAAGCCGAGCGAAATATTTTGCGTGGCAAGTCCCACGACGTCGCAAAGCCGTGTAAACGGGAAAACTGCTGATTTCTCGGCGTACGTTCATTGTTTCGGAGCGCTAT
The DNA here is from genome assembly GCA_016648015.1 of Steinernema khuongi. NCBI lineage: Eukaryota > Metazoa > Nematoda > Chromadorea > Rhabditida > Steinernematidae > Steinernema > Steinernema khuongi. Next base: position 195,050 of record JADLIF010001853.1, on the reverse strand, counting down.
TTGTATCGGATTGTAGAGCAGATCGTTCTGCATCGTTGGCGCCCAAGCTTACCAAAATATATGGGATTTGCGCAGAGATTGGTCCGATGGACTCGTCAACGATCGACATAGCAACGCACAGCTGATGCAATTTCTGTCGTTTCTGGCGACCTTGAGTGAATTTGACGAAGAATGAGCTCGTCGAAGCCCCTACATAGATGCATGTTTTTAAGAAATTCTTTCGGCCGCTCGAAATCACCACCATCGTTCTTCGCTTTATTCTCATACATTTTAACAACATTTTAACCAACAACGTAGTTGCGTTGTTGTATCGGCGGCACCTTGTTGTGTCCGATGTTCTCGATCCACGAAGACTTCGAAGGCAAATTTCTGGGATCTTTGAGCTCAGGCAGCTCAGGCAGCTGCGCTTCGCAGGCCTTGCTCATCAATCGTGTGGAGATCAGAGTGGCTCCTTCGAAAATAGAGACAAAGACTCCAACTGCTGCAGCTGACGCAGCCATCATTCTAGGTCCGGAGCGCACTGCCATTAGACCGCCTGCCAAGAATCCGGAGACGATGGAGTTCAAGGTATCTTCCTTCTTTCTGATAGCGGCCACGCAACACTCGATCGTTTGGAACATGAACGTAGTCGAGGCGAACCGCACTCCAGTAACCGGGGAGCGCATGCGAACTTCGCCAAGGGCTCCCTTCAGCCTCTGTCCTTTGGCCGAGTTGCGGAAGCCAGAAACTGAATGGAAGAACGAACCTCCAATAAGGCCCAGGACAAAACCACTGCCAACGTCATCGGCAATGGAGTAGGGACAGGGCGATTCATCCATGTCTCAACTCTGCAATACTCTTTTTCTATTTCGAACTGGAGCTTAAACTTCACGCGAATCTAATATACAAGGAAAATAATCAAAACGCGGCATTTAGCTTAGGGGGGGGGTCTTAGCTATGCAGCAAGTAGCAAAATGGTGATCGAGATGACTTCGCGTACAGGTCTAATCGATGGGAAGACTGCATGGTAACCATGACGCAAGAACGACCAAGCCTTGCTATAGTCGGAAGCCGAGCGAAATAGTCCCACGACGTCGGAAAGCCGTGTAAACGAAAAAAAAAGTTATGCAAAGTTATACAAACGAAGCGATGCTAATTGATTTCCGGACATTTTGAGAAAAGACAATATAATCCGGCTTTTTGCAAGATGCGCAAGGCTTCAAGTGTAAGCTGTAGTTCGCACCTATGAGATATGCACAAAAAAGTGGGAACCCTGCCACGCAACCTAAATTTAAAATCTAAAACAAGGCGCCGGACTGTCCATGGCGTCCATAGGCGACCTTCGCCCCAAATTTTCGCACACATTACTAAGCTTTCTCTTTTCTCTTTCCGCCTCTGATTTTTTATTTTTACTGAATCTTATAGAGAAACCTCTGTTCTACGTCGCTGATATCTTCAATTTTTGTTAATTGTTAAAAAGTAGTTAATAACTTGGCAAAATTCCAAAAATTAGCTGCACGGGTGCGCTAGAAAATTCAGATATTATGGTTTTGGCCTTTTTTGATGTAGATAGGCTGTACACATAGTTCTTGGATCGTAGAATAAAAAAATTTACAAAAAGCGCTGTAACAACTCGCTAGTGACTGGTGATTGAGCAAAAAGCATCTTTCAATGGTCGAGTACGCATCACTTTAGCGCTCCTCGGGTCACCGTGCATAGTCTTCCCCTCGATTCCATAGTTTTCGCTGCAGGACCATGCTTTGCATCGCCAATCCCTGAAGCAAGCATAGTCTGCGTCCGGAGCGCAGACTTGGGGGTTTTATGGCCGTTTTTTTGCAGATCCCATCTTTATTGACAGCTTCTTCCAAGCAACAAAGGCGGAAGTCCGGAGTCGCTACTACACTCTCTAGAGAGCACTGATTGCAAAAAGGCTCATGCGCTGGGATCCTCTCTCTCTGGAGGAGTCGATGACTGTGAGTGACTCATCAGGAAGTGTCCATAAGTCAGCAGATTCTCGTCGCAAGTGACCATCGCTGCCCCTTTGAAGTCGATCAGAAGTCGATCACGCGAAGAACAAAACGACTCCCACCAGCTGCACACATCGCTCTATTGACTACCGTATCCCGTCGCCCTTCGCCGGCGCCGAAGCCAGCTGCTTCCATAGGAGGTCGGAGCACTTGTTCTGTCAACAAAAGAATGTGCGAGGCGCGCTCGAGTCTCCACACATCGATTGGCGATAGTCTTTGGGAATGTGGACTGGAAGGGCTCTGGGAGGGCCTTTAGGGTGTTTCAGGTCCCATTTGGGTCAATTCTGACCGGAACCTATGTTCCCAGGATCGGACTACTTCTTTAGAAGCCCGGGCGTGTCGTAGATTACAGTATCCTCTACTACATCTGAGTATACCCTGACCCCTCTTCAAATTCCTCACATAAATCCCACCCTTGTCCTCGTAACGCTTAAAAAACCGTCGTCCAGATCACTGGTCCCGCCGCGACTTCGATCTGCCCCCAAACGGTCCTTTTTCGACTCAAAGGGCGGAGAAAGGTCAAAAAGCGCACCTACTGGACCCAGCGCTAGATTCGGGTACCCACAGCCCGGGCGCTGGTCCCGCCACGATCGGCGTTTGTCCGAAGTCGATCGACCTCCGAACGGTCCGGCGACGTTCCTCCGCGAAGGATCCTTCCGCCTCCTCGGGCGCGTTCCACGACGTACCTCTCGTCATCCATCCCGTCCTGGCGATTTATGGTCACGCGTTCGGCCACTACTTCACGAGCGACGCGCCGCCGCCGCGCCCGTCTGGCGGGACTGTTGTTTGCTCGCTCTCGATATATTCTTTATCGAATGTGTTTTTGATGTGCGCCTTACTCCGTCGGCATTGTGTCTCCGTCGCCGTCGTATAGTTGCTGAGTTACCCGCGTTTCAGATCCGTCGCCGATGATTAATGTAATCAAACGAGCGGATCCGACCGACGACTATGAATTGCTCCAGGTCAGTTCCGTTTCGGGTATTTGGTGGCTTTCCCGTGGTGGAAATGGTGGGGATGGAGCAGAACAGGTCCAGGATCCTTAGTTAGTGAATCTGGCTTATTTAGAGAATCGATCAGTTCGCCAATCGAATTTGCCCTCGATTCGCATACGTTGCATGCTCAACAAAATGGGATTGTAGCATGCTTCTGCGTGTACGAGGGCTCACAAAGATATAAGGAGTACACCGCTCAGTTGACGCTATTTTTAGTGTTTTCAATCGAAAATTCATCGAATTTCATACATCCGAAAGATGAGCAGAAGCGTCGAGTATTAATCCGTCTTTTCAGCGAGTTGGCTCGGGCACTTATGGCGAAGTGTACAAGGCGAAGCACATCCGGTAAGCGAGTTCCTGGGCGAGACGATGCATGAAAGACCAATTCCAGGACGGGGGCGCTGTCGGCCGTCAAAGTGGTGAAGCTGGAGGCCGGAGACAACTTCTCCATCATCCAGCAGGAGATCATGATGCTCAAGGACTGTGTCCACCCGAACATCATCGCCTACCACGGCAGCTACCTGCGAAGGGACCGACTCTGGATCGTCATGGAGTACTGTAGCGGCGGCTCCTTGCAGGACATCTACCACAGTAACTTCTTCCCTCCTTAGCTGAGGTCCTTAATCTGCTCTTTTAGTGACCGGCCCGCTGTCCGAGCTCCAGATCGCCTTCGTGTGCCGCGAAACCCTCAAGGGCCTGGACTACCTGCACAAGCTAGGAAAGGTGCACCGAGATGTCAAGGTCCCTGAGTTCTTCCGGGCGTCCCAATGAAGGAATATGTTTTAGGGTGCCAACATTCTACTGACGCAGATGGGAGATGTGAAGCTAGGTGGGTGGGACGATATCACGGCAGCCTAACATCTTCTTTTCAGCCGACTTCGGAGTCGCGGCGCAGATCACAGCGACGCTGGGAAAACGGAAGTCCTTCATCGGCACTCCCTACTGGATGGCCCCCGAAGTCGCGTCCGTGGAGAGGAGAGGTAGGCGAAGATGGCGGACTGTTTTGACCTTCCTTCTCAGGAGGCTACGGAGTCCAGTGCGACGTGTGGGCCGTGGGGATCACGGCCATAGAGCTGGCCGAGCTGCAGCCCCCGATGTTCGACCTCCACCCGATGCAAGTGCTCTACTTGATGACGAAGTCCTCCTTCAAGCCACCGCACCTCAAGGACAAGTTCCGGTGGTCTCCGTTCTTCCACGACTTCGTTAAGCAGTGCCTGACGAAAAACCCAAAGAAGCGGCCTACGCCCGAGAAGTTGTTGTCGGTAAGCCTACTTCTACCATTTTCCTCCTGGCTTCCAAGACCCGTGGACGCGTCTGAAGAACGTCCTTTCAGAACCACCACTTCGTGCTCGGAGCGCTGAGCTCGAGGATGACGCGCGACCTTCTTGACAAGGTGAACAACCCCGGGGGAAGCGTCGGCAGCGGGTCCTACTCGGCCCGGTTCACAGTGTCCGTTGACGCCGAGGAGGACGACGAGGACAGCCGCGGCGGCTCCCTCATGAGAAGCATCCGATCTGCCAGGTCAGTCTCCAGGTCAAGAAGCTAAGCTCATTGTCTCCTTTTCAGTCGAGAGGCGTCCAACTACTACGACAAGAAGACGCTGCTAGCCAGGGAGCAGCTTCCTCTCCCCGACGTGGTCCGTGGAGACTCCCTGCTGGATGACTTCAACGGTGTCCTGCAACACGACTCTCCAGAGCGGAGACCCCTCGGAGAATCCACCCCAGAAGGCCAGTCCGACGCCGAATCCTACATCCCGCCCCAGCGGCCTCCCAGAGCCTCGAGGCCGTCCCAAGGCGCGAGTCTGGCCAAGACGGGCTCCTTGGAGGGCGCCTCAAAGCGCTCCTACTCGCTGGGCGCTTCAGGACGAGTGGCTGACTCCTCCGCGGTGCGACTCCGCCAAGGACCCTTAGGAGTGGAGTCCAGGCCGACGACCTGCATCGGGATTCCGCCTACGCCGAAGGTGGCCATGGGCGCCTGCTTCTTGAACCTCTTCCACGACTGCCCGCTCAGGATCAACTGCTCCGCCACTTGGACCAACACGACCACCAACCGTCAGTTCATCCTCATCGGTTCCGAGGAGGGAATCTACACGCTGGACCTCGCCGAACTCCACGAGGCTTCGATGACCCAGGTGAGGCGAGGGACTTGGAGTTCAATCTTTTTCTCTTCTAGATCCACAAAAGACGGTGCAGCTGGATGTACGTGATGAAGAACACGCTAATGGCGATGCAAGGGAAGACGTCCTACTTGTACCGGCACGACCTGACCACGCTGACCAACGTGAACTCGATGGCCCAGAAGATGAGCAACCCTTTGAACAAGATCCCCGAGAAGTTCCTCCCCAAGAAGCTGGCCGTCACCACCCGTGTCCCCGAGACCAAGTAGGTCGTCTCTCAATGAACGAGCGTAACTTGCCTTCTTCAGGGAGTGCCTGCAGTGCTGTGTGGAGCGGAACCCACAGAACGGCAACATCTACTTGTGCTGCGCCACGCCGTCCGCCTTCCTCCTCTTCCAGTGGTACGACCCGCTGTCCAAGTTCCTGCTCCTCAAGACGATCGACCTGGTGAAGGCGCCCCACCTCCCGCTGCGACCTTTCCAGCTCCTCTTCGGCGGGAGCGCCGCCTTCGACTTCCCCAGGGTCTGCTACGGGATCTACAAGGGACCTCACCGGAAGCAGTACATCTACAAGATCGCCGACTTCAACGTGGACTCCAACCGGAGCACCGTCTTCTCCTACTCCTCCTCCTCCCTGGACGCCTCCGAGGAGGGCACGGCCACCCTCGTCGCTCCTTCTGGCCAGCCAGCCGATCCCACGGACTCCCCCACGTTGGCGGGCCTGGAGAAGCTGGACGTGGTCATGATGAAGCAGCTGGACAAGGACTCGGTCCTGGTGGGATTCCCGCGGAAGGTGGTCGTCACGAACCTGGACGGTCTCGCCAAGTCCAGCAGACTCTCTCCGGCCTCCTTCACGTTCCCCTTCCAAGTGGAGTCCGTCCTGCCACTCTCCGACTCCTTCCTCGTCTTCCACCGCCACGGAATCGAGGTAAGAAGGCTTTCTTCCAGTGATCCCTCAACGCCTTCTTTTCAGGGACGCGCCTTCATCGACGGGTCGGTGACCCAACAGATCAACGACCAAAACAAGGTCTACCATCTCGTAGGATCCGACAAGTGAGCTTTCCCTTCTTTCCCCCTAAACACTCCTCTGCTTCAGGCTAGTCGTCTTGCAATCTCGGGTCCGAGGTCAAGCCTCGGACAACTGCGACCTCGCCGTGCTCTCCGGCCACGAGGCGACGACGCTGGCCGTCTGACTCTGCGAAGCCACTTACCACCCAGCTGATCTCGAAATCGACTGTTCGACCACCGTACTACCTGTACATACTGATGAGTATTCACTTCACGTCTGCAGCATTGCCAACCGAAATGCAGCTTCCACGGCTTTAATCCCGAGATGATATCCCACTGTGTCAGAACCAATGCCTCCTTCTCTAGCGCGAAGCGAAATAATAAAGCAAATGTATGTTGGAGTCTGCGAAGGAGCACAGAGAGGAGCTTTCGTCTTTTGCTGGAGGAGGTGTCTCCTTATCCGGGGGATCCGAGGAGGTTTCAAGTCGCCGGCATAAGGATGGCAGTGAACGCCAGGAGGGAGAACAGAGAGCGCCACGACTTCGGCAGGACAGAGTTTGCCTCATCAAGAAGGTCGAAAAGAAGCCCTGTCCACTACAACAGAGCTTACGGATTAGAGGAGGGACATTCCGCAATTATCGACTCCAGCTGGATCTCCTATGCCAAGTGCAAGACGAACACTCTGCTTGAACAGTGCGTACTGTAGTGTAAAAGCGCCAGGATCCTCGCACTGATTCCTGCGCGGCAAGGGAAATCATACGGTAATGATAAATAAGATGCGCGGAGGCTTCCTCTGTGGGCGATGCTTAATCTGGAAAATCTTCTCTGGCGATGCGTTTGCTTAGGAAGTAGAGCCGCCGTCGGCTTTAATCCCACAAGCTTCTTGCGTTCTTACGTGAAAGCTCCGCTTCGTTGAGCGAGGCAGCATACGTCTTCCCGTGCTTCCTCGCGACGCTTGCCTCCCAGCTTTCCTCGTGACGGCTTCCTAGTCCCTTCCAGGTCCCAGAACTCAGCGGACATGTCGAACCAACCTTCGTCGTCGAAGCCTCTTCTTCGGAAGAAACAGTAAGTAGCTTTGACCTGTTGTCCACTCTACTTGAACCTCGCTAGACTGTTATTACACAAGTAGATAAACAAGAAGCAGACTCGATCAGCTTCTCTGAGAGTCGCTAGCCTTGTGGAATAGCGACTAAACTGCGTTTGCTTCCAGGAAAGGGACCGACTTCATGTGCCGCATCAAGTACTCCAACACGCTCCCCGACGTGCCCTTCGACACGAAGTTCGTCCCGTGTCCTTTCGTGGATCTCAGCCGCTTCACGGAGTACAAACCCACTCGCCTGGAGCGCGAGTTCAAGTTCGAGCTGCACACGGACCCGGCCTTGGACGTGAAGATCGACCTGATCAACGCGGAGACCTACACTGTCAACGACTCCGACGTGAAGGAGGTGAGTCCTGGGCACATTGGGCTTGTTTGGGTACACGAACTTCGCGCTCAAAGCTCCAGTAGACTCGTGGTTCTCGATCTCACCTGTGCCTCCTTAGCTCCACCCCACGGACCAGAGCCTTCTGGAGGACGAGCAGCAGACCCAGCAGAACTCGAAGCGCTCGATGCAACACAACAAGGTCGTGCCCTGGATGCGCAAGACGGAGTACATCGGCTCCGAGTTCAACAGGTTCGGCGTGGCGGCCGACCGCCAGGAGACCAAGGTGGGCTACACGATCAAGAAGCGCGCGGAGAACGCGGAGAACCTCAACCCGTACAAGGACCGCGACCAGCAGATCGCCGCCATCAACAAGACCTTCGAAGACGTAAGATCCATGCTTAGCTCGGACCCATCAAAGCTCCTCGGCTTTAGGTGAAGAAGCCTGTAAAGCGGCACTACGAGAAGCCAGGAGTGTACGCGGTGGAGGAGATGCCGCTGCTCCCGGACTTCGAGAGCTGGCGCATCCCCTTCGCACAGGTTCTTTTCGACGGAGATCCGCTCCCCCCGAACGTCAACGGCGACACGGACAAGCTCCAGAAGAACGCCATCGTCAGAGGTATGATGGACGCAGGCGGAGAGCAGTTCGTCGCCTACTTCGTCCCCACCAACGCCACCGTGGAGCAGCTGGAACTGGACGAGGCCATAGGACGGTCCTTCGGCGAAGGAGAGACGTAAGTACTTGGATCCGCTGGAGCTTCCTGCTGGCGCCTTCTGTAGATGGACCTGCTTAACGGTTACTGTTTAGATACGCGTACGCCCTCAGCCGCGAGTACAACTGGTCGGTCAAGAACAAGTCGACCAAGGGCTACGAGCAGGAGAACTACTTCTTCGTGTCGCGCAGCGGGAAGATGTACTACAACGAGCTGGAGACGAGGGTCCGGCTCAACCGACGCCGGAAGGACGCGCCCCAGACGTCGAAGAACCGCAGCCGGCTCTTCGTGGTGTACCGCGAGGACGACGAGAAGGAGCAGGCGATCATGGACGAGCGCGAGCGGATGCTCATCAACCCCTACGAGGACTACCAGGACGACGCCGAGGAGGAAGAGCACGAACCCGAGCCTGAGCCGGAGCAGCACCTCGAGGAGACCCACGAGGAGCCGGAAGCACCTCGCGGGGAGACGCCGCCCAACGTGATGGAGCAGCGTCGCTCGCACAGTCCCGAAGAGTCGGAGAGAAGCTCGGAGGACGAAGAAGAAGACGACGACGATGAGGATGACGACGACGAAGAGAGCAGCTGAGCCCTCGGAGATGTCTTCTTGAACTTTCCAGTATCTACCCACTTGTATATATACGGTTAAAATAAAATGTAAACGACTCCCTTCAAGCATTTCTTTACTTTGTTTCGCTTCTGGCAACATTGCTGTACATTACTGCTGCCCTAGTAGGCGGATCACAGGGACGAAATACTGACGTTTGGAGATGCACAGGTTGGGATCAAGCGGACTCCAGCGAGCGTTGAGGGAGGGAGCCGAGGAGACAGACGGGGAAGTACTTGACGTGCGTCTGCCACTGCGAAGACGTCTGGAAGAACTTGACTCCGCTCCAGATAGTTCCGTCGATGGACACTGAAAGCGGAGATCTGGTTCGACTCCCCTAGGACGCCACTTACCTTTCAGGTTGGAGTGCTTGCCACTGCAGATCATGCGCGTCACGTTGGGAATGTTCTGGGTTAGGGAGAGGTCGGCCTGGTCGGTCCGCTGGCGGTTCTTCATGCCCAGCTTGTGCAGCACCTTGTCTTTCCTCTTCTGGTGCTTCACGAACGCGAGTGAGAGAAGCGGGCTCAGGGTGCGTCGCGTCACGGCCAGCTGTCGGAAACTGGACTTCATCGACCACTTGGCGCCCGACATGGACGTGTTGGAGTCCTTTTTCTGGGGAGTGGGCGGCTGCGCGGAGGCCCCAGACGGGGAGCTCAGCCCGGCGCCCTCCCCTCCGCTCGTCCAGTACTCCACCTGGAGCTCCTTATTTTCAGCGGGCCTAGGTGAAGAAGGTTAAGAAGAAGTTATATCTGATTAAATATGAATCTCCTCTATCTGATTAAATATGGATCTCCTCTACCTCATTTCAGAGACCAAATGGAGACATTTCTGGATAAAGAAAAGGAAACCTACTTGCTCAGCGAGAGTGGAGAATTGGGCGGAGATCCACTGGCCCCCGGGAAGCCCTGGACGGACGTGGAAGCGTTCGTGTTAAGGGGCGCTACCAAAAAGTACTCTTCGGAACCGGGGTTTCCCTGGCGCGGGGAGGAGTGCGCACTGTCGACGTCGTCCTCCAAAGCCGAACCTACGCGAACCTCTGTCAGGAACGGGACGAAGACCTGCAAGGAAGGCGGTTAGAGAAGAACGGAAGAGGGGAGTTTGTAAGGCAACCAGTCCAGAATCTGGAACTCAAAACAGTTCCTAGTCCTGTTTAACAGTTGCCAACAACCCTCGCACGACACATAAAGAAATTCATCTACTCACCTGGGAGCTATCGCGCTCATCGACGACTCCATCCGCTAGTTGGAGCATGGTCTCCCCGATGGGCATGTTGACAGTGGAGAGAGTCGAGGACGGCGCCGTCTTCAACTTCTCTCCGATCTCGCGGAGAAGGGCGGACGATAATTCGGCTCCTCGGTCGAAGAGACTCCTCCAGTAGGCGTCCGTATGCTCGGAAGGAGCGGCACAGCCGGCCAAGTAGCGGCCGATGAGCGAGTGTGGAGGGGCAACCACGGCGAATCTAAAAAGGGATTAGACAGTTCCTTCTTTTTCTTCTGTTCAGCTCTTACCTCAGGTAACTGAGCCAGTCTTGAGAGGACTTGTTGTCGAGAAGGGCGTCGACGTAAGCGCGAAGCACGAGGCTCACGTGTCGGTCCGAGCCACAGACTCCTAAGACGCTGAGCGGTGGGGGCGCGGAGTTGAAGTTGCAGAACTTCTGGATCTTGAGCACCACCGCGTTGATGACGGCTTTCACGTCGGCCAGCGAAAGGCAGTCGATGACGCGAAGGCCTGGAGGGCTCGAGGAGGCGAGGGGAGCCACCCATGAGAAGTCCCCGCTGGAGCAGAGGAAGATGCTCTCGGAGGCGGGAATGGGAGGAGCCCGCTCGTCCCCTGCCCGAAGCATCGCCGCCAGCTGCTCAGAGACAGAGATGGTCCGTGCCGAAGAGTTCGACGAGGAGTTGAGATGCTTGGCGCCCAGTGGGCCTCGGGAAGACGAGGCGATTGATCCGACCGTGGAGGAGTGCGGGATGGCCGCGGCTTCAGCCGAAGAAGAAGGGAGGCTATTCCCGGCGCGAAGAAGGCGTCGATTCACTTCTAGGGCCGGAGCTGAGGAGTGGGGGCAGGCCTCCACCATTATGAGGTTCTCAGCGTCCGAAGAGGCATCATGCTCGTCCGATTCTTTGCTCTCCTCGGAGACGATCTTAAAAAGGACAAATGATCCAATGGTCTTGAAACTGAGCCTTACCTGGTCGTTGATGGGAGGAAGCACCTCTCGAGAAGCATTCGCTCCGAAGTAGGGTCTCAGGCCAGGACGAGGAACGCTTACGATGCTGAGTTTGTCGATCTCCACCTCGGGCCCTGAGTCCGAGAGGTTGTCCAGTTCCTCGAACAGCTCTTCCAACTCCTCCCTGAAGAATAGTTAAGTTCCGAAGATATAATTGAACCTACGCTGTAGGAGCGACGATGCCGACTTTGTGGGGCGCGGCGACTCCGACGGAGTCTTCATCCTCGGGCACTTTGAACTTCCTAAGCAGGGAGACGAACTTCTGCTTGAGGTTCTTCTGTCTGGCCGCCTTTCTCGAGTGCATCCTGTGTTTTGCCCTCTGATTCGATCTAAAAAGAAAGTTAAATAAGGAAAGTTGAAGTGGGTTCAAAGGATACCGGGCGGAGAGACCATGCTGGTCGACGTCGCTGTCACCGTCGTCGTTGGACGAGTCGATCTCGTCGTCGTCGCTCACCAGAAGGTCCGTTTGCTTGGCGTCAGCGCCTCCGTTTGCCACGCGGCGGAAGATCGTCTCGTGGTCCGAGTCCACTGCTTGGGTACAGCAGTTCGAAACGAACAGGCAGCCGATGGCTTTCACTGGAAGGAGAAGACTGGGTCAAGGGGGTGGGCCGTCTACTTCATACCGTTCTGGGCGATGTCCTCTCGCTCGGCGTCCTCTGGCGACCAGAGCTGGATCTCGCGGACGCACCCGTATTGCAACACCTCCGTCAGGCTGATGTAGCCCACGGCCAGCGTCTTGAACCCGGGGATTGGCCTTGTCTTGTACTTCTTTCTTCGTTGAAGGAGGATCTGGAGCATGTTGTTCTTCCGTTTGAGGAAGTGAGGGTACTGCACGGTGAAGGAGATGTTCAGAGCCACGTCCACCTGGTCCCCTGCTGGTACGGGGAAGTCGTTGCTGCGAAGGGTCCGTTTGTAGCCCTAAAATAGTGAGTATGGTTAGGAGAAGCTGGATCTGATCTTACCTGCAGCTTCACGGTGACCACGAGGGACGTCAGGGGCTCATTTGCGGAGAAGAGCACCAGCCGATTCAGGGACATCGAAAACACTCTGAAAGTTTGAGATAAGACCGCATTTCCCATGCTGAATGTCACCTTTGCACAGTGGAGGAGGAGGCGCGGTCTGACTCCCAGTTGGCGTAGAGCCGCATGGGGACGATTCTGCTGGACTCCGTCATCGCGGAAGAGCCTGTCGCGCGGGGTGGCTGAGATCTTTGCTCTCAGACTGTCTGGAGATCTAGAGTATACATCGGAAACTGATTCTGAAAACGACGGATCTCTGAGAAAACGCGACGGAAGGGAGGCGGCGGCTTCCCACGGTCGCGTAAACAACGCAAATAAGTGGGATGCCGGAGGCGGTCAACAGCCGCAAAGTGACTTGGCCAGTCTGGACGGGGAAGAGGAAATCAGCAGGTGACGATAGGAATGTCGACGGTGCGATCGATCGAAAAAACACCTGGTGGACCGGAAGAAGAGAAGGGTGGCCAACCCAAAAAACAAAGGATGACTTTAGTCGAATTGTGATTAAATTTGGCGATATCACGAAGATCCTATGGCAACTTTGACTGTTCGGTTTTGTTCAATTTTGGCTGATTTTCTTAGATCTACATGGTTTTCAATAAGTGCCGAAAAGTTACACCTAAAGAGGCCATCAAATCGACCGTGTTTCCGTGCGCATTTCTACCATAATCTCCACCTGATTGGCACAAACTTTGAACGAAGCAATTGAAACCATTCTGATGTGATAGCAGCTGATAAAGTAGCTGGGAAAGTCACACATATGATGTCATGCTGTGATTACAAAAGCGTCTAAAAACTGACCGAAGTTTTAAAGCTGGATGTATCGGCCATTTATGCTCTGAATTTGACAGACTTTATGCCACTGAAGTAGCTAAGGACGTCGCCAGTCACAAGACATCCCCAACAGCGGAAACGTTCAAAAAGTGCACAAAAGTGAAAAGTTCGCAGGTTCGATCTCGACGCCACACGTCTCGTCTCCGTCCAAGACAGACTGTCTACAACGCTGTCTGAGTCAGCAGCGACACATTCATTCGGATTCTTCTGTGCCTGTGGCCCTGGTTGGGCAAGGAGCGAAGCGCGAGAAGTTCTCTCGAGAGCGCGCGAGAGGCGCCACGGCAAGCGAGCGGTCAACCCGCCGCGATGAGTAAGCGGAGCCGCTTCCGCGCATCGCCGCGCGCGGAGCCTCGCCGCTGGGAAGGTCACCATTGATTGCCGACTGGCTCATTGGCCGCCGGATTTGAACGAAATTAATCCACCCTCGCGCCGAACGACGCATCGATTGTTGCGCATCCGAGAACACCGCCGAAATGGGTGAGCAACAAAGTAAAAATGTGTGGCGTGAACGAGAAGGAGAAGTAGCTGGAAAGTTCTAAGAGTGAACTGGTGAGTGGTCTTTTAACGAGACTCACATTTCACGTTTTGGCCCATATCTTACTGTAGTGCCCCAAAGAGCACTTTTTAAATGCCATTTTTAATTGCTCACTGATCGTCGCATTTAAACGACCCCTCAAAGGGGGTATCGCACTTCCTAGTTCACCACCACAACTGACGAGCCCATATTACAATGGCATGAATGGTCAATCGCTTCGGAAGACTACTTGAAAGAGGTTACAGCTCCTTAGACTAGTTACAGTCTAAGGGGGCGGATTTTGATATGCGGAGAAACATTTTAAACCACGACTGCAACATAAGAAGTGTTGACTATACAGCTCATTTATGAGGCATGGAGAGCTCTACCACGGGAAAGTAATCGTTTCGCACCCTATATACGGTCTTCATCACTAGACACTGCCTATGGCGCGAGGGCGGACTCGCTGTACCGGATTGGAGGAACGGCGCGTTTCATGCTATTTCACAATCGTGACTCACAGTTTATCGACAATAAGGACGAATCATTACAAAATGCAAGTAGCAACAGAGGCACATGCGTCGTGGGAAAGGGTTGAGCGAGTTCCCGGGGTCGAAACAAGTATTTACAGGGTAGAGCTGGCAGACCCAACATTGCCTAACAAACCGGCCGTGAGTTGATGGATGTCCCAGCTCTAGGTTCAAGTATGTACAGGTCACGCGGTGGGGAAGGAAGCCGGGGGTGTGTCCTCGTCCGCCTGCTCCTCGACGATGGAGGCGGCGAAGGGGCCAGGCGCCACGTGGCTCCGTTGGTGCTGGCCGGAAGCCATGGCGTCGTACATCGCACTCCGATCTGGCACGGAGAAGAGGTCCGTCCCGGTGCCTCGGAAACTACCGTAGTTGCTGGTGCCGGAGCGTTCGAGTCCCAGCTTGCGGGAGCGGAGGCCGTAGAGGTAGAGGGCGTTCAAGGACATCTCCGCGGCCGTCTCGTTGGCGTTGATCTCTGAAAGTACATATTTAGGGTTGCCGAGTCCAATAGGAGGACTCTCGCATCGTTAAAGGATTTCAGAGGGTTTATTAGAACGAGATTCAGAGATTTGCGTATCGGGCACCGTTATTAGCCCCTTAATCCACCCTAATCCTGGACTTCTCGTCTTTGGGAAAGTATTCCGAAGCAGAAACTTACGGGACATCCTGAGGGCGCTCATCGGATCGACCACTCCGCTCTGGCGGAGACTCTCGCTCATGGAAGGAGCTTGGCCAAGAGCGGAGGCCGGAGGACGCGGCGGGCCCTCCATCCGGGTGAACCCGTCCCGCGCCTTGTACTGGTTCGAGGCGACCATGGGGTCGGTGGCGAGGGTGGCGAGGTGGGGCGCCAGGCTCATGGGCACGAGCGAGAAGATGCTCTGCCGAAGGAGGTTGTTCTCCAGGTTGACCGCCTCCTGAAGGTCATGCACGTCCCGGTGGAAGGTGCGTCGGAAGCGCTCCAAGAAGCGCTGGCTGGATGCGGGCGCCCTCCACTCAGGGTTCACCGCCGCGAAGTGCATCAGTGACATCTCCGTCTTGCCGTCTCTGGAGGGACTCGCGATACTTGAAGGTTCCTCCTCTTCCTCGTCCTCCTCTTCGTCCGGTTCGGGCTCCATCACCGAGGCCTGGAAGTAGAGGTGATTCTGAAGCCATGGGAAAGCAGTGTTTACCTGGAAGACGGGGTCTCCGTGCTGGGCGACCTCCATCGTGGCGAACGAACACACGTCACCGAGGCCCTCGATGTTGACCGAGTGCTCCCTGAAGAAGTCGACGAAGCGGTGAGCACGCGGCCTCAGGTCGAACAGGATGACGAAGGGCGTTATCACAGGACTCAGCAGCTCCATGAGGAGGATGTGAGGCCTCAGTTGGAACAGCTGTCCAAAAGCGTGTTGCACCTGAAGAAGGAGGTTCGTTTCATTGGCATAAGAATAGATAGAGCTCACCTCATCCGTGTGCGCGTTCTCCTTCCAGCCTGGCGGAGCGTAGTGGATCTGCGCGATGATGTGGCCCATGAACCAGTCGGGCGAGAAGACCATGTTCTCGTTGCTGATGAAGGGTCGGCAGCACATGATCACCACTCCGCAGGCGGCCATCACGGTCAGCACGTGAGAAACCTGAAGTAGCCAAGGTCAGAAGAGGAAGAGAGCATGGAATTTGAGTCGCCTTAAAGTGGGTTTTAGAGAGCTAAGAAAGGATACCAGAAGAAGGGTATGGGCTTGAACCTAGGGGGGCCTTCCTCACCGCGATGACGTCTTCGTCCCACATGGTGAGCCCAGTGAGCACGACGAGGATCGAAGCAGAAACGAAGCCAATGTTCCGGGCCACAATCTCCAGGATCCGGTTGACGAACTGGTCCGTGTACTTGACGGCGAAGTCGTAGGAGCGGTTGAGGCGTTGGTGGAGCTCGTGCTCCAGCTCGTTGAAGTGTCGAATCCGCATCCGGCCGTAGTTGGAGTACTTCCGCGTGCCCAGCACTCCGGGGTCCCGCTTGATCATCTCGGCTATGGAGAAGAAGCCGTAGAGGATCTGGTAGACGAAGATGAGCGGGAGAAGGACGATGTTCACGACGCCCACCCAGAGCATGGTTTCTCGGAGTTGGGCCACTGAAACAGCCAGTTTAGAGAGGGAAGAGAAGTGGCCACTTACCGCATCGCTCTCTGTCCCTTGACTGCTTGTACTCCCGCTTCAGCGAGTAGGGTCCTTGCCAGGGCGACCAGTGGCCCCAGAACAGCATGTACTCGAGGTTGAGCTTCAGTCCATCGGGGAAGTAGGGGAACGCGCCCAAGAAGGGGATGTTGAGGTAGACGGGCAGCACGTCCTGACACGGAGAACTTGCCCATCTTGGTTTGAAAAGCGCCCTACCTTGTTGACCATGGCGACGAAGTAGTTCTCATAGCGCAGAATCCGCTGGTAAACGTCGAGTTCGTCGATCTCGTCACGGTTGATGACCAGCTTGTGGTCGGAGGACTGGATGTTGCACACCTTCTTGACGATGCAGTTCCACGTGAAGTTGTGCAGCTGGTCGTCCGGGATGCCGAGGGCGGTGCGGTAGAATCTGAAGCGAATCTGAACGGTCCCCTTTCTACTTAGAAGTCCTACCTCTGCATGCTGCTGAATTGAGTGAGGAGAGTGGCCACCCTGATGAGGCGGTAGAGCCAGAAGAGGAGGGCCACCAGGATGGCGATGATGACGAAGACGTTCATCCTCGCGGGGCAGTCTTTGATCACGATGTCCTGGAAGGGGGAGTAGAGCAGGTGGGGAAGCAGGGGGATACCGAGAAGTAGAGCTTCCCGGAGACGGGGACTCCGTCGATGGTCGCATTGCTTTTCCTGAAGAGGAGGTCGTAGTCGATGCACTGCGACCAGAAGGCAGCGAAGGAGACGATGAAGATGAACTGCAGGAGCTCCAGGCCGTGTTTCAGCGCGATGCACCGGAATCCCCCGCCTTGGTGATACTCGTAGATGCGTGTGAAGAACTGAAATTGGATCGTGGCTGTTTACTGCGTCCGGAGGGGACCTATATACTTGATCGAGATCTTCTATGTGGTCCCAGCGCTGGTCGCCGTTGCCCACGGAGGAAGCCAGGAAGGAGTCGCGCTGCCCATGGCTAGCCGACGAGGCTTGGACCTGGTGCAGCTGGGGCGGACTCCCGTAGACGTCGTGGCCGGCGGCGTTCCCGGAGGACCCGGTCAGCGAGGTCGCCTCTCCTATGGAGTGGTAGGAGGGCGCCGTTCCGTAGGTGGACGACGTCCCCGCGCCCTCGGGGTCGTCGTAGTCGCCGTCGATCGTCTGGTAGTGTTTCTTCTTCCCTAGCAACCAGTCCATCCTGAAAAGCCGAGCTTAGATCGAGAAGGACGCGCCTCGAATGCCACGCTGTCACATCGGAGCTCAGCTGAGCTCAAGTGCAAGTCACACAGCCCGTCCGCTCTGTGGCGCCGGCCTCTCGAATCGAGCGTATCAGCTGACCCAAGCCTCGGCAATCGACTACTCCCAGGACCACCCACGTCGTCATCTGCCCGGCGCTGTGCCCGTCGCGGAATCGATTCGGTTCGAATCGACATGGGTCTTCGGAACGAGTTTCTCCCGCGGCAGAACGGGTTGTGGAGGCTGCCCACGGCATGCACTTCCGAAAACGGTCGGACGAGGCTTCCGATCAGCGATGATAAGGTTCGCAGTCGTGCTGAGACACTTGACGGCGCCACGAACAAACGATTGACAGTCCAGGAAGCAAGAAGGTTTAGTCACGTGCTGACTGGAGGGTTTTGAGTTTAGGACGTGGATGTGTATCGACTAAATCTTACATCTTACGGCTACAGTAGGACAGCAGGCTACAGTATCCTATAGCTGCTCTGCGGAGAACAGCCAATTGTTAGGGAGATCACCAA
Organism: Steinernema khuongi; assembly: GCA_016648015.1. Taxonomy (NCBI): domain Eukaryota; kingdom Metazoa; phylum Nematoda; class Chromadorea; order Rhabditida; family Steinernematidae; genus Steinernema; species Steinernema khuongi. Next base: position 177,191 of record JADLIF010001853.1, on the reverse strand, counting down.
ACTTCGCATGTTTGGCCGAACCAAAGAAGGAGAAGTGGTACGTTTTGGCAGTTTCAATCCTTCTTAATGTCTATATGCTGCAACCATGGAGCTGAAAGAGTGCAGAAATACGGTATGCGTCGACTCGTTTTGCAGTCCTAATTCTGAAGATCGAGGCCCTATAGCTCAAAAAAACAAAAAGGTCCATTCGGAACGAAGAGGCTAGAGAGGTGGGAGAGAGTTGTTCATTTCCGAATAGGCTTCGAGAGGCTCGGAATGGGCTTCTGCAGCAAAAGGTAATTTGGACGATCTTCACACTATTTTGCACAAGCCACGCCTGACCATGGGCCTTTTCGTGTATCAGGCGTTGTCATTATGATGATAATTATGAGGAAGGAAGACCTATCATACTGTAACTCATCCCGCCGTGCATCTGGAAGCCTTCGACCACCCATGCCGTATATGTATAGCCATAGCTCCTGGACAAGCAGAGATATGGAGGCAAAGGAGAAGCAGAAAGACCTACGATGCTGAAAGCATTAAGCTTAAATTAGTTTATCTTGGCAAGAACTGTATCCTTCACGTGTTCAAATACAATGTTATTCTCGGGTTTAGAGCTCTGTGGTGAGATATAAATTTGGTTGAGCAACTATACAACATAGATATAAGTAGGACTACCGTATACTCTAGGTAATGCACTTGGGATGGAGCAAGAAATGGCGAAAGGGAAAGAGAGTGGCAACCATAAGTATCAAGACTAGCACACGTAACAAGCTATACAAGGTGAGGCGGAGCAGAGGGCTACACCGGGCTTTGGATGAATTGACTTGATGAGAAGAAGAATCGTCACATAACCTGATTGAGGAAGGCACTTATAAAGCAGTTGTTTGGAGGGACTAGAAGGCAACAGACTTGAGAACTGGTTAACCCGCAACATCTACATTTTCTTCTTGTGTCTTCGAGGTCGGCAGATCCTCGGATATGTCGTCCTTCGTGGACACTTCTTGGTTCGGGGCGATCGCTGGCTCGCATTCTGAAGAAGGAGGGAGGTCAGAGGCTTGTTTGGAGGCTGTAGCTTTTGAATAGGCGCTTGGAATGGGAACTTTTCTGACTCTTATTCAAGAACGGGGCCTATTTTGAGAGTGAATCCGGGCGCCCTACCATCTACTATCCACTGCCAGCCCTACTTGGCCGACTTACCCGATATCTGCTGTGGTGAGAGCCGGAGAGTGGGCCGTTCGACCTTCTGTGGTCTCAGAGGTTTCCTCCGCTTGTTCACGGTCTGGCTGAAGAAGGAGTCCGCGACCTTCCCGGTGGGCATCTCGAGAGGAGCAGCTTGGACCATGGACACGGGCTCGTGTATGGGGTGTGTGGAGGTGGGGTTGGACTGTGGAGGGGCGATGGTGCGGACGCGGTTCTGGTTCCGTTTGAAGAACCTACTGACCCAGCCCTACAACATAGTCGTAGAACACAGTTGGAATGAAGAAACGCGAACCATGTTTGCGTTGAACTCCGGCTCGTCGTCGACATCTTCTTGGGCGACCGTCTCCTTCCACAGGTCGTTGGCTTTTAGGCCGATGTCGTGCCACGTCACGTCGTCTGTGTTCTCGATGTAGGCGATCTGGAAAAAGACGGTCTTGGTAAGGAGGACGACCAATCTGGAGCTCCTGAGGCACCCTTCTAGCATGTTAACAGCAAAGTAGCGATTGTAATGGAGACCCCTAACTCTTTTCGGAGGCCAGATAAGACCTGACCCAAACCGAGCATGTTCCAGATAACTCTATCTTCTATAGCAATGACTTTGTTTTCAATCGTGGCGACTTGGAGGTGTTTTTAGTAACTCCCGGCTACTGCGGGAGGTCGACGACTTCGATCAGCGCTTTGTTTATCCCGCAGGCGGCTGTATATATGCCTCGGCGCCCTCGAGGCACGTATATACAGAACGCGTCCCGACTCGTGGCAAGCGCCCGGGGGCGCGCGGCAAATGTTTTCTGGAGCCACGCGGCGGATAAGTGTAACAAAGCGCAGGCCGCGCGCCCACACCTCCTGCTCGGCCTCGAACGACCTTCTTCGTCCTCAGCAGAGGTGTAAAATGGGTCCTGAATTGAAGGGACGTTGGGAGTTAGGAGGCAGAGGGTGATCTCAATGGGTCATCAGATAAGCCACGTCCAAGGTTTGGCCTTTGGAGCTTCCTCTGGGTTCCTCTGGGTTTTTTGGTCTACTTAGGGTTCAGGTTTCCCCTTCCGGTCAAGGCTCAGGACCTCTCCTCTGATGTCCTACCAATTTCGGGCGAATAAATTAGGAGGGTCCGAATGCAATGTGTGGGTTCTCCAGGGGTGTCCCACATGGCTCCGTGGGGGAAGGAACGCCGCGAGGAGCTCGACAGATGCGCGGTCGTGGGCCGACAACATCGCCTCGCCGCCTCGCTCTCTCCCCACTTCATCTCTCTACTATCAGTTTATCACGGCGTGCGCGGAGGGGCCGCGCGACAGCTGTCCGCGGCTTATCACCGCCAGCCGCCCGGGAAACGGCCTCTCGCCTTCGCCGACCCATAAAGTATACAGCGAGAATGCGCGGTGCCCTATCGCCCGTGCTTGTAAACCATCGGGGCGCAGGAAGGAGCCAAGAGACCAGCACATGAACCGAGTGCTCCGCTCAGAGCGTGAAAAACGGAGCTGATTGGATCGTTCCTAGGATCGATTGGCTGCGTTTGTTTTGAGCACAAATCACGGAAGTTGTAAAACTTTGAGGAAGCTTCCGAGCACAGGAACCTAAGGAGTCAGATCTCCCGACTCTAGAAGGTTGATCTTCTTTAAATAGTCCTTAAAGCATGGGGACAGGAGTGTAACCCAATCCTCTACACAGTCCACCCATCCATTAAGGTCACAGAGGAATCTAGTCGATCTTAAGACACCACAAAAAGATCCTATAGCAGCCCACCTACCAGCTTTCTATCCAGCTCGTCCAGGCGTCGGGCCTTCCCATCGCTCCTGAACTTGCTCGGCGACACTTCGGCCATTTGTCTAAACGACTACGGTAAAGGGACCGCGTCCAGAAGGTCCCACCTTATCTTGTCCTCGTTCTTGCGCCACTCCCTGATGGAGCTCTCGGCGACGTTGAACTCCCGGCCCGCCGCGCGGTTCCCGATGATCTTCGCGTAGTCGATGATGTCCAGCTTCTCCTCGACCGAGTAGGACCTAAACGGACGATCTTCCTGGGCCGTGGGGCAGGGCGCCTACTTGAGTTTTCTCATCTTGAGAATCTTGGCCGTGGAGGGGGGCTCGGTCTCGGGCACCTCCGGGGAGGCACTGCTGCTGCTGGAGGGGGTCGCCTTGCGCTTCCGGGCGCCCTCCAGAAGGCGCGACGACTCGCCACCCAAGGAGGAGGCGGCGGCCGCGGCGGCCAGGAGCATGGCGCTCATCGCGGATTCGGCGGTCCCGCTCATGTTCTGCTCCGGAGTCATGCGCCGTTGGACGTCGAGCAGCACAGAGACCGGCAACGACGAGAGGTTCAGTGCGTTGAGCAGAATGGTGGCGGCGGCAAGCTGCTTGGCGACTGGAGCGGACAGGTAGGGTGATTAGGGCGACGTCTGCTCGCCGGCACGGTCGGACGCGCACTAAGAAGCACGTAAGGAAAGGACGCGCGCGGCCCCTCTCGACGATGACGATTACAAATTAGACGCGCGCACCGCCCAGCACCTCAGGCGGGCCTACAGGAATGGTGGCGGTCCAGGGGAGGGAGACTCCGGCTGCTCCGGAGGTGAGGGAGTGGAGGATTCTTGAGAGTTTAAGCGCTACTTTTAGCTTTTTTCTGTTCGCCTTTTTAAACAAATGCGAAGTCTTCTTCATGGATGTGGAGTTTGTAAATAGGAACGGTTTTATGGCTCTTTCTCCTTGCTTTGTCGCTCCTTATCTCCTTCTAGTCTTAGCTATCTTGGATCAGTTTGGGATGAGAACGGAGCACACAATTAGAGCAGAAACCGCTCTTCCTTTGGATCAAATCGGATCAAACCAAGCCGTGAGAGAAGAAGTGAATGGGCAATTTCTTTGGGACTAAAAAGATTGTACTCTTGGAAAGGAAGAGTCCAATGGAATTCCTTTCTTCTGAACCGTGTTTACCCAAGATCTCAGAATCAAAGCGAAGCCAATACCAGTGACTCTGTCCAGAGCTCCAAGTCTCCCTCCCACCCAGGAGTGCCGCCAGAAACAGAGCCCACACGAGGCCCGACGGGTGCCTGGCCGCGCAACTTCGCCGGCGCTGGCGGTATTCCCGCCGTCCAGTGGCACTGGAACCACGATGTAATCACACCGTGGCAGGCCCGCGCACAACTTCACTATCACTCATCGGGGCGGTGGCTGTTAAACGAGCCCCAGATATGCATAAATAAATATATCGCCCCGTTTCGCTCTTAACCGAGGGTCGCCGCGCCGTCCTCAGCGCCGCTCCCTTGTTCGCGCACCCAGAGGCCTAAATTGCCTGCAATAAATTATCACTTGCGCGACTCAGGCGATAAGCCTGGCCAGATCGAATTACACAACAAAACGAAAATTACAAATGGAGGAAGACGACGGTCGGCGGCGGCGCGCGGCCCTCCCGGGAGCGCGGCTCGGTTTCGGCCCGAGATTCGGTACCGCCCGGGAACGACGGGCGAAGTGGCGAATGCGGATCGCGATCGCGCGAGGGACAGTTGGCCCCGGGCGGGGCTCGAGAGGGCGAAAACAGCGCCGGGCTACGGGAAATCCTGAGCCTGGTGGAGGTCCGCGGCCCTTTCGAATTAATTCTCGCGGGTGTAACAGCGCAGAGGGTCGCAAAAGAAGACACGAAATGCCTCTACAGCTGACAACATACGGTCTTCAAATGTTCCGCGCGGCTCTCTGCGCCTCTCCCGCGATGATTAAGTGCCACACCGCCCAGCTCCCACGATACAGTAGGACGTGCAGCCCCAAAACGGAACTACCGTATCGGGGGCTTGTGAGGGTGTGTGGGGTGTATGGGGCCTGTGAGGGTCCATGCTTAGGTGGGACATCTTGAGCTGAACTGAGGGGAGAAGAGGCGTTTAGGAAATGCGGAAGAAGCTGTCGGGTTAGTCAGCGCGCGGCTCCCATGTTTTAAACAACAAAAAACGAACCGTTGGAGATCCACAGAGCAGAAGATGGCTTCATGGTTTGACTTCTAAAGGTGCCTTGAGTCATCAAGATGCCCAGTCCTTATAAACAAGCCTTTAAAAGATGGTCCTTAACCCTCTCTGCTTCTTCTCTCTACAAAGACCGAAAGAAGACAGTGGTCCTCCGCCTTTCGAAATGAGTCTTCAGCACGCCGAGTCCAAAGAAAACAAGGGAGCCGCGCGCTGACGAATCCGGCGGCGAATCAAAACTTCGCCACCAGCACTATCGCCACAATCACAAAGGTGTACGGCGAATCAAAATTCTGCGCGATATCGCTACGTATGCAAATAAGGTGACTGTTCCCGAGCGCCGCGCGACGCCATCAGTTTAATGCGCGCACGAGGGCCGTCGGCGGTCCTACAGGAAGGCTTCATGACTATCCGTGCGCTGGCAAACACGCGTTTATCAGAACCCCATGCGCAGATTTCCAAATTGGAAGCGATTATTCTGCGCTGCGGAATCGATTCCGACCGGAAAGTACTCTCAGGACGCGCAGGGACACTCTTCTTGAGCACAGGGAGGCTCCGGTTATCAGGACTTTGGCGGAGCTGCCCGCCCCTCCAGATCCACGCGGTCTCAATAAAATTACTCATCGTTTTATGGGCGCAGAGTGTATAAAACCTGGGAGAGGAAAGCGCGGAAACCAGAGGAGACGGGTTACGGTAGGCGGATTACGGTAGCGGAGTAGGACGGATGTCGACCCGACAGGCTGCATGGAACGCGCTCGTCATGTGACATGGGGAGTCCAGCGTTTAGGGAAGAAGAGTGTCAATAGCAAACCGAAGGGGCCGCGCGCGCGAATGCATTATCAGCCCGCGAGCGTGCGGTGCGCAATGTGGAGAGAAGACCGACTACAGAAGCAGCAGAGAGCGGAGGCAGCGGTACTTTGCATAAATACGCGACCACCTACACGCGACCTTTGGGCTGGACTCTGGCGGATTCTTGAGTGGACATGGGACTTGGACTCCAGGGAGAGCGATTCTGAGCAAAAATCTTGATTTAGAGGCTGGGGAAAAGGGCATGTAAAGGGCGGTTTTCTATTTTTTAGACGAATTAATGACCTGTTTATCGGTTCGATATTTTCCTTCTGTTGACTTTTTTCTAGCTAGGAAAGGCGAAAACGTGGCCGTCCTTTCCATCTGTTCATTAAATGTAATCCCCTTCTTTGTTTACTAGAACTTACCATTTGTACCTCCTCTGACTCCATCTCCCAACCACACACATACCTTGTCCCTATCATGTTAAATCACTTAAAACGACTGCATTTATAATGAACCTATGCGGAATCCCAACACTATTCCATCTTGTCCTTCTTAGATTTCATAATTTACAATTGGGTAATCCCTCGGGTCAGCGTACGGCCAGGCGCGGAAGTAGTCGTGCGAATATTGCTTCGGCATCTAAAAGAAGCACAATATGGAAAACACGAAGCCCAAAGAGGCACCTACCACAGGGTTCTTCCAGCGGAAGCAGTTGGGATCCTCGCGGGAGACGTAGTAGGCCATGAGGATGATGGGGACCACGACACGGAGAATCAGGAACAGCGAATTCAACCTGCAAAGAAGATAAAATCATAGCGAAAAATAGTTGGAGAAGAGCACGTACGGCTTAAAATCCTCGGAGTCAAGTCCGGTAAAGGTCATGCGGTCTCCTCGGTAGCGCATGACGTCCATGCCGACCATTTCTCCCCAGTTTCGGCGATGGTGGCGATCCGTCCAGCCTTCGTAGGGATCCTTGTGGTCGTAGGTGATCGTGCCGAAGTCGGGGTAGTCTCCGGCATAGCGAACAACATCGTCCTAAACCGGAGATGGTCCAGTAGGAGCTCCAAGAAAAGAACGTTAAATCCAAGGACTGCCACATTTGCACATAGCTGTCTATCTCATGTCGATCCCATGTCTACCAAACACATAGACTTGCGTCTAATGTCTATTTGTACTGTCTCATTCTGGATTTGGAATGCCAAACTCATGTCTACGAGATGTTTGTCTGAAGATTTGCACGTAATGTCTAGTTGAACTGTCTCGTTACTAGACCGTTGTTAGCGCATCTACGCCAACGTGGGTTTGCCGAAAACGGGCTTGGCAACTTCTGCGCCTCCTCTGGCCACTGCCGCCCGGACACAACAACAGCAATGAAGGAAAAAAAGAAATGCGAAGATTACCTTGTTCATCGGAACGTAGTCTTCAGGGCGAAGACCATACTTGATGGCGGCCGAGCGGCGCTCCTCCTCGGTGGTCGGGAACGCTCCGGGCTTGTGGTCACGAGGATACCAGCCGTCGAACGTTAAGGGTCCTCTGGCTAAAGTGAAGGATGAAAAACATGGACCAGCGGACAGGCAGGGCGACTTACCGTTAAGTATGGCGGATCGATGCAGAGATCGAACGGAAGGTCGAAATAAGGCCGACATACCTGAAAGAGCGGGATTATTGGAGTTCTAGGGCAAAAGAGGCGCGAGAAGAAGCCAAAGAAGAGGAAGCCAGTTGGAGAATTCGGGAGAATCGCCAGGCACCCCGAGATCTTTCGGCTACAACGAACACCGCCGACTCATTTCCGAGTTCAGGGCGGGCGTGTCGAGACCGCACTGAGAACAAGCCGAGTTTTGCAGGAATCTCCTGTTCCATGTTGCGAAACTCTCCTTGTCAAGAATCTTCTGGTTTTAGGGAGTTTTCTTTGTTTATGTTTTTGTGGGCGGCCTGTACCCGTGCCCGCGACGCTTCTTGTGATGCTAGCGCGTGCCTCGCATGCCGTGCGGTTGTTTACAGCTGCCGGGGAAGACTGTCGGCAGTGGAAAACGGCGCTCTAAGTGCCCGATCGATTCATTTGTTGTTCGATGCCCTCAGCATCCTTTGCATCATGTTTTTCCACTCTACTTGCCGGGCGGTCGTGTAGCTCCTTGCAGGAGTGGTAGATTTGTGTGAAATTGCCTTGTACAGCGCTACAGTATGCCCCCAGAAGTGGAGATCCTTCGAATCTTCAAGTGTGGGTTTTGTAGTCGTGTAGCCATTGGAGCCGACCTTTGTAGTCAAAGTGTGTGGGGTTTTACATTTGCGCCCTGCAAATCAGCCCGCGTTTCCTAGACGTCATGCATGCCCTTCTCACTGTCCTGTTTAAGAAGCCATTAGAACGGAGGTCATGCTTGGTATGTTCTTCAGTATGATCGGCCAATACCTTGGCTGGGGAGCAGCCTCAGCTCTCACTGGCGCTCTCCTCTATGCGAACCTTCCCACCCGCTTCACCATCGGAGCCGTGGCCCCTGCGGCCTCCTACTTGGCCGGAGCCACTCTCCGCAAGATCGACAGCGAGAAGGACGTGCTTACCGCGCCGGCTATCAAGGTTTGTTGTTGCTTGATTTCCGCTTTGATGAAACTTATTTAGGCCTCGGAACTTTTCAAGAAGTCTCCCGCTCTCGTGATGGCCGTGCGCCGTCCGGGTTGCGCGCTGTGTCGCCGGGAAGCCGCGGAGCTCTCGACTTTGAAGGACGAGCTGGACAAGAAGGGAATTCAGGTGCTTATTTAATCCATTTTCAAATTGGGAATACGGAATGAGCCAACGTGGAAGGTCGGGGCTTCTTCGTTCGCTCCGAAGGAGCCCTTCTTACTCCTTCTTTGAAATCACTTGATGTGTTCACGAGATTCAACAAAACTACTTCAGCTCTTCGGCGTCGTTCACGAGTTCAAAGGAGTCACCGACTTCAAGCCCTTCTTCAAAGGAGACGTCTATTTCGATGAGGAGGTTTGTCTTCTGGGATTGTGCTAAGTATGACTTTGGGATCCTAGAAGCGATTCTATGGACCCAACGAGCGCTGGCTTCCCCTCTGGATGGGCTTCTTGCGCGTGGACACCTACTTGAACACATACCGTGCCAAGAAGCAGGGAGTCGAAGGTAAGTAAACCATTCTTCCAAGAACAGAGCAATTCTATACCACCCTTCAGGAAACATGGAAGGCGAAGGTCGTCTCCTCGGCGGTGTGTACTTCGTGGACGGCGACAAGATGGTCTACTCCCACTTGGAGAAGTCTTGGGGCGACGCTGCGGACGTGAAGGAGATCCTCGAGGCCATCAAGAAGTTCAACTGAAGCAAGCTCCGAGCGCCTTCTCCATTTAGTGGAGCCTGTATTATTATTTTGCGACTTTTGTTCAATGTATTTATTATAGGACGGTTCTATTTGTGACTTTGGGCACTAGCGAAGCCTTATCCGGCACTGGATTCAGATCAGTCGTGATTTTTGTAGGTAGTTGGCGATGAGCGAGTACGCGAATCTGTACTGCTCGTAGGAATGTAGGAGGTTCATTCGCTGTGTTCGGAGTATATTGAGCGTTTTTGCGATGTCGACGTCCTAAAAGATGTTTAGAGCAATAAACAAGCTTCCCACCCTTACAATGTTGTTTTCGAAGCAGTGGATGAGAACTTCAGCGAGGAGATACAAGCCCGAATCCTTGGCTCCGTCAGGGCAGACCTGAAAGCATATATGATTTCGAGTCTTGAGAACAGAAGACGTACCACGAGGAGTGGCGGTTCTGAAGTAGTTGGGGTCGGAGGAGCCAGTGCAGACCCAGAAGAGCTGCAGTCAGAAGAAGCGTCCGAGTGGAGGCTGACTCCTCCACTGGAGAGCTGCAGGCGTCGTTTCCAGGAGCCGTCGGTGGAGTGCGCCCTTGCTCGGTTGGTCACGTCGCTCAGGTTGGCACGACTGGCGCTCCTACTTCGCGACTTGGAGCGCGAGCTGGACACGGCGCTGGACACTCCGGAGTCCGTCTCAAGAATCCTCTCGTTGCAAACGTGCCTCCGCACGCTGTTCACCGTGTCGATGAAGCCTAGGAAGCGTTCTTCTTGAGGCGCCCTCTCTGAAAGCAGAACATGAACCTTCTCGGGGCTTTTCTAGAACCTACGTTGTGGAGCCGCTCCCTCCGAGTACTTGAGGAGATACACGGTACGTCGGTCCCCGCTGGAGGCGCACTTCAGCGTGAGGATGGTGGTGGTCTGGTGCTTGCCGAGGGTTACGGTATTCAGCTTGACGGAGAAGTCGCCTGCGGAGAGTTTCCCCTTCGACGTCGTCGGCCAGAAGAAGGGGAAGGAGGAGTGCTTGCCTGCGTGCGCCTCGTAGAGCATCACGATGACCTCGACTTCTCCCTCGAAGACCATCTGCCAGAAGTCCTCGACGGTCTCCTGCTGCGGGGCCTGGGTCACGATGTAGCGGAACATCGTGTTCCCGAGGGCGATGTGCACGTTCGAGGCGTTCACGTAGCCCGTGGGGTTCTTCTTGTGCGGGTTCAGCATGACCCGCGTGTCCTCGTAGGGCACGACGTTCCTGTCACGGTTCCGCTTCTAAGGGGAATGTCAGAAGATGTGCCGAAGAAGCTCACCTGGTTCTCGGGAAGCTGACTGGTGGAGGTGCCCGCTGAAAGACGCTTCTTGGGAATGGCGCTGAATTCGAGGAAGAGCTCGTCGGAAGCCAGCTTCCGGAGGATCGTCTTTAGCTGAACACAGGGGTTTAGAGAAGATAGATCTTCAAGTGACTCACAATGTGGTCACTGGAGCCCGCCTGCCTGCTGGCGAGGGAACCGTTCTGGGCCGCGAGCGCGCCGTTGACCAGATGACTGTAGTGGGAGCCTCCGAGCGGGTGGCGCATGTCGTCGCGGTTCTAAAGACACTCGGATTGCGTGGATCTCTGATTCGAAATTCGATAATTATTGCGCACGCCAAGGTCTTCCTGCAGCGAGGAGGGCGACTTAGTACCTCTCCGCCTAACCCAGAAAGGCACAGGGGCGCGTCGGGTCTCCCTTATCGCCCAAAACATCGTCAGATCGAATTAAACAAGGTGTTTAAGGACCAGCGCTCTGAAGCACCGCTTTCGTATGCAAATGAGCGAAGACGAGCGGAGCGTGACTCACTGCGGCGCCGAAGGCTTCCTGCAACAAGCCCGTTGCGCTATCGAACTAATAACGTTTTTCCCCGTCATTTCGACCGTTGCAGAAGCAGGGCTATTCCTATGCTATGGGATTGGATTGTGGAATGGAAAAAGTGTAACGGCCTGGCGCAGTGATGATGCCAGGATTCAGGTGGTTTAGGATAGGGTAGGGAAACGTGAGAAGCACTAAAGTACAGAACCGTGAGGAGTATAATGCTTTACAGTTTAGCATGACGTTGGCAGAAGGTTAGGCTCAATGGGCCTAAGGATTGAGGGTGACTAAAGGAAGGGGCTGAAAAATACGAGCAGCTGAATTTTTCACTTAAACCTATTGGGCACAAAGCTGTCAGACTTAAGGATTTACGAACGTTTTCTTAGAAGAGTCTGGAATAAGGACTGGAAGAAGAAAGAGATTGCGTCATCCAAATCGGGATTCAAACTATCAGTTGGGAAACTTTTGGGCTTTTTGGATGCAAGAAAGTCTGCAAAGACCGCATCAAAAAGAAGAAATGCAACCATAGGATCAGATCATTGGTAATGCAGAATCGGATTAAAAGTTAAAAAATCGGATTTATCCTCGTTAAGAGCCTCAAACGACCTCAAACGATATTATTTTATTAGATTAGAGACTCCCAAATGCAACGGAATGTTGCAATGTTTTGAAAAGCAAATCGGAACCATACTGTTCTACTGGATTGTGAGAGCGATAAAATGTAACAGATGGGAACTAGATTCTGAACAGCAACAGTGCGAAACACAAATTTCCATACAGTCCTCGTAATAGGATCAAAGAGCAAGTAGGATCCCCTGCCCGTAGATGATGAACAAGAGATCTGCTGGATGTAGGGCCAGAATCAGACGGATAGACCTTTTTCTGAAGGAGGACTCAAACAGGGCCAAAAGCAGGCCCGATCCATATTCCAGGAAAGATCGATGGAATTATGAAATCGGAGAGGAAAACATTTGGAAGACCTGACGGAAAATAGGACCCGTTCTCGTGCAGAACCTCAGTGGCTAAGTGGCGACCAGCGCGTGTCCCCCACTTGACAAAACGCGGCTTGTTTACATCGACGCGTTTAATCGAGGAATCGAGGAGTCACTCCTCGCCGCAGGAGGCTCCGCGGGGCGAACCTGCTCTCGCCTCATTAACACGGCTAATCGGATCAGAGGACTGTTTGCCGATCGATCGAAACGGTCGCGGACCCCCAGAACACTCCATGCATGCATGCCACCGCAGCCACTATCAGGTAAACAATCGATATTCTCCGGAAGACGCGGACTGCCAGGGACCCTCAAGGAGCATTAAGGGTGCACTGGGAATTTACGACTAGCGACATTCCGAGTCGCTTAGCGCCGCAATTGCGGACTGTCGCCTCGTTTGACCCAAAAACCCCGCACGGAGCATCGTAATGAAAGCGAATGGCGCTGCCGCCAGAGGCGTTTACGGACTCGAGGACCGGTTCGCTGACCCCCAGGCCGTGTTCGGTGCCCTTCAGAGGCATGACTTACGACTGGCGGTGGTCAGTGGGAAGGAGCGAACGGTCCAATGGTACTTATCTTTATTGCCCTTTTTCTGATAATCCCTTTTAACCGATTGAAGCACTAGAGCGAGGCGCTGAAACCCCCCAAACTGACCAGATCCACTTACAAGGTCGTTCTCGGAGACGGTCAGGGAAGTGACGTACTTGGTGGCTTCTGGGAAGGAGTGGCTTGCGATTACTGCTGGTAGAACTGCCTCTGCAAAGGAGCGATTAAGAGAGACGGTGGAGGAGTTGACGCCAGGGAAGTGCGAAGAGGGAAGCAGGGAAGGTCCAGTCGAAATGTAAAGGCGAGTAAATTGGCAGAAGGCAAAATCGCCTGCTTGCGGACCCAGGACACAGAGTGAGGCGGAGAAGCGGTGTTAGGAAGCGAAGATCTTACGGGTGGTCACCTGAGGGGCCGGGAGGGCTTCGGCCGGGGGCGTCGCCGGGAGAGGATAGACGATCTCCAGAGTGCCGTGGCCGGAGATGACGTGGCCTGTGGAGTAGCAGAGAGGCGCCGGCGAGGCAGAGACCTCCGACGTCTGTGCAGTGTGAGAGAAGGAGTCCCGCGCCATGGACTGGAGATCGGGGGTCGAGCGCCACTTGGAGGTCAGGTCCGGGTTTGATCTGAAGAATCTGTCGGTGACTCAGAGTCCTCTGAAGAGGGGGTCTCACCTGAGGGTCCGTTGGAGCATCTCGGCGCGCATCCGGGTCTTCTGAGTGGCCTTCTGCGTGGCGCCCACCATGTGGATCTCGGGACTGGACCCAATCTTGGCCTTCAGGAACTGCCTCTTGGGCGGGGTGCTCGGTCGGGCATTCATCGAGGGGCCCTCGGAGTTCCCCATCGGGAACAACCCGGGGTGGAGCAGCCGAGGAGGGTCTCGGAGAGGCGGGTGGACGGTCGAGTGGTGGAGCAGGGAGTTGACCGATTCGCTGGGAAGCACGTTCCCGACCACGGAAGCCGCTCTCGCCCGATCTACCGTATTCGAGGTAGGAAGAGGCGCCCGGAAGGAGAGGGAGGAGAGCGACGGGGGTGGTCGGTTGAAGTCGACCAGTCCGGAGAAGAGGCTGGGTCCCGCGGACAAGAAGCATTGGCTGGAGGCGAGGGAATCCGTTCTGGTGGAAGAACAGCTGAGGGTGCGGCCCGACTGCAGCTGAAAGCCAAGATCCAAGTAGCTAAGACGACCTGGCATCACTTACATCGTTCGTGGACATTCTGTGGAAAGGCGATGCCGAGAAGGTCTTGATGCTCCCTTGGAGGTTGTTGATGCTGAAAACGAGTGTTATCCCTGGATGAGCGTCGAGAATCCTACTCCATGGGGACGTTCCTGTGGACGATGGCGTCCGTGGTGGCGTAGCGGAACTGCCAGTTGAAGAGCAGGACGAGATAGCGGACCATTTCCGCGTCTTCCTGAAAGAAGAAACCGATCTTATTTGGCCCAAGTGAGAATAACAGCTTTTCAGTCGCTTCTTAACCTCTCCGGTCGAACGGACTTACCAGAGTGAACTGGACGATGGTGCTGTCCTTGCACTTGACGTAGAGGTGTCGTTTGGAGCCGTAGATCTCCTTTATGTCGTTCCATCTGTAGGGAGTCAAAATCATAGTGAGATAGGGGTGACACCAAATCCAATATCTGGTACATTCTAAGGGTCAAAGAAGTCAACTCACGCATATTTAAGTGGCGCCGCATAGCTCCTCTTGACGATGATGCCTCCGTCGATACTGTAGCCGAGGCTGACCTCACTGCTGTCCTCGTCCTGAGCTGATTTATGGCAAAAGTCAACGGGTGCTGGGAGTTACCCTGGCGTTGAAAAACTCCTCGCCGTAGCCTTCGCTCTGCTGGGTGTCCACGATGTAGAGCAGTGCCGCGTACGAGGGTTGCATCCCCGAGAGGCGTTCGTGGACCAGAGAGACCCTCTTGAGTAGGTCTTCCATGATTTGGGCACTGCGACATATGCTCTAAAGGATGCGGGATGGTTAAAGGATACTGTAACTGGGTACTGTACTGTGGGCAGGAGCTGAAGCGAACGCATGAAGTCGACTGTGTGGATGGCCGGATCGTAGTCGCCGTACTCGACCTGGAAGAAGATATTTAGAGGAGGGACCTTCAGATCTCTCTAAACAAACCTGCAAGCTGAGGGCGGCCAGATTGATGTACTTCTCCATCTCCAGCGTCAGGCGTCCCTCAACCACGTCTAACTTCATCATCAGGAAGTAGTACGACCTGGCCATCTGGTCGGTCAGCGTGAAGGCGTTCGGTGTGTGGAAGAGGATGGCCAGCTGGACCTGACGCGGCTTGCAGGCCCACTTGTCGAGCTGTCTTCGGAGAGGCTTGTCCATCTCTACCCAGCGCATCATTCTGTAAAGGAGAGCATTAGTCGTTATTTGGACGCCTGGACGGACGTTAAGAATCGCCCCTTCTAGGCCCACTTCACCCTCACGAACCTCTGGTCGGGGTCATTGCAGCGCATCTGGTAGCGGAGTCCGAACATCTCCACCTGGTTCAGTTCGACCTTCTGGCGGAGGTACTCGATGCACTGCTGCGCGGGGCTCTCTGTGGTCAGTGTGCACTGAAGTATCGGGTGCTCCCCAATGAAGATGGACAGGACGTAGACGTCCTGACTCAGCTCGTAGCGGCCACTCTTCTTGCCCCATTTCAGCTTCAGGGGCATCCGGATCATCTTCAGCACATAGCCACTCAGCGCCTGGAAAGGTCCACCAATTAGAGGGCGCGATCAAAGGGAGCGCGAAGGTCGTCGGGGCGATCGATCGAAACCCTTTTTGCGGCAAAACAAAAAACGCGATCTGACACGCGATAAACCGAAGCGTCGAAGGAGGAGAGTTTCTGCTCGATCGATGAGTCAGAAGGCGATGGAAAACAACGACGCATCACCACATTCCTGGGCTGGGACGGTGCGAACGTCTCTGCCTTATCGGGAGTCGTAAACGCTATCAGGAGGAGAAGCACGCGGCGGAAGGGCGTTCTGAGAAGAGCTGCAGGATATGAGAACCCGGTTTTGCGCAAACAGTTGTGAAACATCTCTCTGGATCGTGGATATCGCGCGGAATTAAAACGAAGAAGAAATGTTTCTCGGATTAGGAGATGGTTGAGCCTTGAGAAACGTTTCCAGAGTGGGTGGAAGGGCGTTCATAGGAAGGCTTCTGAGAAGAGAAGGGGGACCTTCTGCCATGAAGGAGGCTACTGGACGATAGGGCCAGCCAGCTTCACTCATTTTTACGACCTTTTCCGGTCTTTTATGGCACCTTCATCATCAATTCACGAGACATACCACAAACACCGAAGGAACCAAAGAAGAAACACTCAAATCGGTCCCTCCCCTCGAGCGAAACCAGCTCCGCACGAAACGGCTTCTGGAAGACCTTCCCAGCGGAGAGCCCGCGACAAGGAAGAGCGCGGGAGTGCGCGGGGTCATGGCTCGGGGAGCGCGCCTTGGCCGCGCTGTACACACAAGTAGGCGACCCGCCGACGGTCACCGAACAAACAAAGCCCTGGAAGCGCTCCGAGGCTTCTCGATGAGCCACGGCCGAGGAATGCTTCGGAGACGGTGAGTAAGAATTACGAACGCGCGATCGGCGCGCTGTACACAACGCCGTTGGACCGCCGCATGCGTCGAGGATGACCTTGGCGACACCGCTCCCGCCTACCTTCCCGACCTCGGGTGGCGGTTATTTAGGGGTAAAGGGTTTGTTCGGCTAACCACTTCCGCTCGCGCGCCGTTCAGGCGCGTTACCGTAACCCAGTGAACAAGACATCGTCCTTCTTCCTCCCATTCATCTCAACAATAACAACTTTGGCAACCTATAGACGTGTCAAACACAACAAGGACCGTCAGACGGCCGCTTCTTGAGAGTTTTCCCTCCTCCTCTGAATCCTCCCAGCGACGTTGACTTCGATGCCGGGGATGGGCCTGTCCAGGCGCGCCGCCAACTCCAGGGCGTTTACGATCTCCACCTCCCAAGGATTGCGGACGAAGGAGGTGACGTGGGACCGAGGAGCGGAGCTGCATCTTCCTACTCGGCCGAACCTGTGAAGCACATCGACCATGTGGCGAGGGAAGTCGTAGTTTATGACGTGCTGGAGCTTCGGCAGATCGAGTCCTCTGGAAGCCACGTCCGTCCCAACGAAGATTCGCTCGTTTTCGGCCAATTCGCTCGACTTTCCGCTGATGACCGTGTTGCTGAACCCGGATTGGGCCAGGGACTTCGAAACATAGTGCACTGTAGAGGAGTCCTGAAAAGGCGATTCTTGACACTAGGCTCTAAACTTCTACGTACTTTACAGAACACAAGGGTCTGGCTTGATTCAGAAGCTTTCAGAAGGTCCTCACTGACGAGATTCGTTAGAAGGTTCAGCTTGTCCATCTCGCGGACCCTTATGAACTTCTGCTCCACGTGAGGTAGGATTCCGTGGAGGCCGCTGGACCGCAAGAATATCAACTTCTGGGCGTCGACTATGCCTTCTGCGAGCTCCTGGAGTTCGTCTTCGCAAGTAGCTGGAATGAACAGTTCCAATAGAGATGGCTTAAGCGGATGGCCCATCTTCGGGATACGTACGCCTAAATGTCAGCCTGGCTTACCCGATGAAAATATCACACGAGCTCCTTGGCTTGGGTTCTTGGCGTTCGTTTCCGAGTACCTCACAGGTACGATGGCGAGCAGCTCGGTTAGGACGGAGACGAAACTGTCGTCCATAAGCATGTCCGCTTCGTCCATCACAATGGTGTCCAGGTCCACGCACTTCGCTTCTCCAAGACACTTGATGGCTTTCCCCGGAGTAGCTACGAGGATGTTCCACTCGCATTCGGGACTGAAGTTCTGGAATAAGAGGGTTGATCTGGCCCCGTCGACTTCTCATCGTTACCTCGTCGCTCACAACAGCTACCGTATCCACTCCACGCGCCATTTCACTGATCATACTGTAAGCCTGTCTTCTTAACACAGTGCTCGGAACCAGGACAAGGGCTACAAATGATACCAGATTGGACTACTTGGACATTCCCAACTTCCACCGACCTTTGCGACCTCGTTTCTTGCTGATATGTGAAATGAGGGGAGCGGCGAAGACGACGGTCTTCCCAGAGCCCGTCTCCGAAGCAATGAATAGGTGATCGGGAGAACGGAACGATCGCATGGAGTTTCCCTAAAGAAGTCATTGAGAGCCACTTGCCAATAGAAGAAGGTCAAACCTGGAAGACCGTAGGCTTCTTGATACCCATGTTGACAAGATTTGCGGCTACTTGTGGCTCTACGTAGTCCGACAGCTCTTCCCATTGAGTAGGATTCCCAGCGAAGGCGGGAGCCATCTATAGCAAGCTGATATTATAGTGAAAACTCGAAGAAGGAACTTCGAAGACTATGTTGGCCTGGCCAGCATAGAACCTTTTTAGCCCCGCTTGATTCCACGAACCTTCTGAGTAGGGCGGATCACAAACCAATCGTCCTTGTACTTGTTCTTAGCCCAGTATTGGCTGGCCAGAGGAATCTGATCTCTCCGGGAGTACACAGTTCCTTCGAGATGGTTGAATTCGGGACGGGCACACTCTGAAGGTGGCATGAAGACGACCCGAGAAGCCCTGAGTTACCTATGAGCACCTTAGCATTCTTCTTCACAGGTGCGGCTCTTCCCGGCTTGTTCTCCGTCTTCCGCACTCGCTTCTCCCGTTCTCGTTTCCACAGCACAGGCTCCGTGATAGTCGGAGGTCCTCCAGAATCCTCCGCGCTCCAGCGGTCCTCCACGGTCTTCTTCTTCCTCTGGTCCCCTCGACGAAAAGTCAACGGAGGCTCGTCGGACTGCCGGAATTGTTGATCTTGGAAGAAGGAACTCTGATGACGATCCAGCCGCTCGGTGGAAGGGGCCTGGCCACCCAAGGTTCCGAACTGAAACGGCGAATTATAAAAGAAGACTTGGAGAGCTCACCGAATCAGCGAATCGTTGCTTTGGCTTGTTTCCTGAGTAGAACCGCGTGACGACGCGGGGAAGCTGAGTTCGGCAGAGGCTTCTTGGGAGTGTTGAGGCCATTTCTGTAAAGGTGGCTAGTTTGAGAACAGTATAAAGACACCAAAAGCACGGACTAAAGACAGCAAAAGTACCATTCAATGGTTCTCTAGCTGAGAAATTAACCAGTTTCTGGTCCTTCTCAGCTTCTGCAGCAGTTAAAATGGATCCGTCCTTAACTTCACATCCAAGAAGCAACATGCGAGCAGCGAAACGAACGTATGAAGATTACGGGACATTCACTAGAAGCAATCTTTGCTCCGCTTTGAGTCAGACTGCTTCTACTTCGCGCATAGCTTATTTATGGCTTTGTTTTATGGCGCGTTTACAAGGAAAACGAAGCCGGATGTCATAAGGATGGCGTGTAGCGTCGCTGGCGACGAGACTAATCATATAAGCTGTTATCGGATCTGACAGAAGGATATCCGTCGACTCGATGAAGCTCGTGGCGGTTATAAACTTCCAGGCACCATTTTAATCTACGAAATCGGCCTCCATGAAAGGTTCCCGTGCCTTCTAGATTCTGTCAATGAGCTGGCTCCAAACCCTATTCTCCTCCGTGATCGTCTGCCCTCGTTTCTACTTCATGAAGCTGGCGAGACGCTTTCGTCATTAGCTGAATGTACTTCAAAGGATTACGAAATCGAACTCAAACGAGCCAGCTCCGGCGATACGATCGCCTTCTTGTTCTGTATCCCCCCACATTTGATAGCCGCGAAGCCAAGCTGGGCCCAAGAGCTCGAAAATCGAGAGTATCGTATCACTTTGACCCCTTTTGTCCTACGCGACCGAGAATTACTTCGTTCTGATTACTTCTTCTTATTTCTGCTATCCTAAAGTTGATCAGTTCCAGGACTCGGAGAGTACATTCACCCCCTCCAGGCATTTTCATGGTATGAACATACCCTTCCTTCCGTTGAAATGGGTCTCCTGAACAGCAAACGGAGCTCAGCGGACGAGGATACTGGGAAGACTGAGGAAGAAATGCGCGTAGCGACGCGAAAGCAGAAGATTGCCTATGTGAACCAGTGTATTTCTCTTCTGAAGGAGCAGAAAGTGCTTCCGGAGTATCTGCTTGTTAGGAAGAAGAAGACGTAAGTCCGATGAAAACCCTATATTTTCGACCTCAGGCTTCTTTAGGAATCTGCTGGTGGACGAGGATGGATACACGGCTCACGAGTTCTACGAACAGGTCGCGGACCAGAACGACATCTCGAGGACACGGCTCGTCCCGAAGTCGAAGGACAAGCTGAGGGCCCTCCAGTTCGTGAACTACAAGATCCCTCGCCTGGACAACAACCTCAATCTCGTCCTGTGGCAGGCAGAATAGAAGAACATTCCAATATAGTCAATCCGATCGCTTCGCTAACAATGGTCTCAACGACGACGAAGTTGTGCTACTTGTGGAACTGCGTGTACATAACCTTTTATGCTTACTTATACAACTTGTTTATATTGTATGTTTACGGTGTACTAGGGGAGGGGAAATGGGCATATCTGGAGTCTTTTGACCGGCCTAGACTACAAGACAGACAGTGGAACGAGACAGACCTGGAACGTCTAGACTTCAGTCTGAAGCTTCTTCCAGAGACTATGCTATCGTCTCCCCTGTCACTGATGGATACTGTAGGGGAACCTTCCTTGTCAATGCGCGTATTAATAACTATTTATGCTTAAAACGAGTTTACAGTATATACAAAACAGTGACGACGCCGACTCTCTGAGCCGAGACTACACGCAGTCTCTCTGCACAGCGACAATCTTAATATCACTCGCAGGCTGCACCATGGTTTTAAGTTCCTCCGATGTCAAGAAACTTCTTCGCATCAGATGCTCCACGGCGAGGGCGCTGGTCGTCGTTTGGTCCAAGGACTGGACCGCTCGGTGAAAGACGGGGATTTGGGGCGAGTCGTTGGCGATATGCGAGGCTTTGTGAGCGTTTGGGGAGCCTTCTGAGCGGACGTCGAAGCCTTCGTTCAGCCAAGAAGAGTCGTTGCCCGCGTTGTGGAGGTCCATGTCGATCGGGTTGTGCTCGCTTGGGATGAATTTGATGTTGTGGTTGGCCTTCTTGTGTCTGAAGAAGGGAGCGATTAGACCACTCCGGTGAGCACATCTTACCCGAAAAAGCGCGCTATGAGGATGCATACGATAAGCAGCAGAATAAGGGTGAGTAGGGCAATGAAAGCGATGAGAACGAAGTACACGAGGCTGTTCAGGGAGGCCATCTACGTCGCAGGTCGGCTGGGGCTGGCCATGCGCTGGACGGTCAGCATGGACACCCTAGAAGGAGGGGCTTCCGGAGAGTGGACTTCTAGAATGGCGACTAATCCTCCAAGGTGATTCAGCACGGCGACTGAGAGAATGTGGAACGCAGCGCGACAGCCGGATTTGTCACATGTTCGGCTGGACTCCGCAGGGCAGCGATCGATTGCGGCGACAGGCGATCGGGAAACAGAGGCCACGGGACGATGCACCATCACAGTGGGTCGACTGATCGTGCGTAGATGCAAGGAGAAAGTATAGCGCATGGATGAAAAGGGTCCAGAGCCTCATTAGGGGCTCGTATTGCAGAAGGTCCAGGGGAGGATTCGAACCAAGGAGTGTCCGCGTGGTAGTCGAGTTCACTGACTCAAGATGTTCCCCGTGGATACTTGTGGACCCACACATTCTTGAGTGGGAGCTGCATAGATTATTTGTTTTTTTGATTTATCTTCCTCCTAAAGATAGCCCAAGCAGAAAATGGCCTCCCTCAGGGAATGGCTAAGGGGCATCGTCAGGAACGAACAAAGGGTAACTTTGAGCATTTCGGAAAAGGTTAGCAACAGATGACCTTCCTCAGAAAGCGGTTTCTGGGGCGCTTCGAGGGTGGACTGCAGCTCAAGAAACGCGTTTAAGAAGCCTGGGCCCGTTGACTCAAAATTAAAAATGCATTAAGTCATAGTTGTTTCTGGTCAGGTAAACAAAGGGCCAAATGCAAAGTGTGTCAACGAAACTGCTTCTCAGCTGGGCACTTCCGTGATCTGAGAATTCTCTCAGAAGGACGGCCTTCTTGGCTGCCTTCTGAGAGCCTGTCCTCTCCCAATTCTGGGATCTTCTCGCCTCCTTCTCAAAACTTTCTGCTAGGACCTGTCACGAACGTTTCGAGAATTGCATCCCCGAAAGCCTTCCCCCGCTCAGAAGTTCTTGCATTCGCATTGAAGACCCTCTGTGGAGACGGAAAACATCCATCACGAAAGTCTGTCGACACTGCGCCTCTGCTCTCTGGCACTTGATCCCCACATCTCATCGCTCATCGCTTCTGGTTCCTATCGAGGCCCAAAACGAAAAGACACGCCTCACGGCCATAAACCCGACATTCTCCCATAGAACTCAACACTTTGGCCCCGGGGGAAGAGGGCGCTCTCGCGAGGTGTCAGCTATCTCCTATTATCTTTGTTTTGTGGCGGCGGTTCTGAAAATGAAGCTCAGGCATCCATCCGATGGTTGTGTATCTCGTCCAGATTGACAAGTCTCCTCTCCGTCTACTTAAGCGGCTACTTTAGAAACAGTGGCTGGGCCTCAAGCTTTTCCAGGTCCCGCACGGCCTTTCCCGGCATGTTTAACGCCTCGCCAGGGTCTTGTTTTCTCCTCTAGTTGCTCAATTAGTCCAGCCTTCCGCCTCGCTTCACCTGCTATTCCCCCACAGCCGCTTCCCAGCGCCTCCGTCCCTCTCCCGTCCCCAGGGTCGTCCTCCGGGCACACTAACCTTGTTATGGATTATGGCGTCTGCTTCTGGTCCGTCAAAAATCAAAACTTTATTAGCATAATAAAATCTTTTTGTCCTCGTGGGCGCCTCCTCCTCCGTCCATTCGCGTTCAGCTTCGTTTGTTCTTGGCCGAAGAATCCAATTTAGCCCATAATGCACTGCTTGGCGCTGCTCTTCGTCGCCCTTCTTGGGTCCAGGGCTCTGGCATCCAATGGTTTTGTTTTGGAGCGCTTCAGCATCAATAGATCCAAGAGCGTCGCCTTTGAGGAGCGACACCTCCGCTGGAAACGGTAACCTATTCTACCGTAACCAGAGCTCCACCACTCCTTTAGGAACTCCCTAGAGCACCAGCATCAAGTAGCCGCGAACACCAGTTTCTTGCTGAACAGCATCCTCAAGAACTACGACAAGAGTTTCCGACCCAACTTCGACAGTAGGTCTCCTCCTTCTTCTCCTAAGGTCACCCCTTCTTCTAGAGAACGAGCCGACCCTCGTCTACATCGACATCTTCGTCCGCACGATGGGCCCGATTTCCGAGAAAACCGACGTTTAGACTCCTCCAAGGCTTCACAGCAATCTCCTCTTTCAGACGTACGCCTTCGACTGCTACTTCAGGCAGACGTGGCGCGACAACCGACTCCGCTTCCAGAGTCCCAACCGGAAGGTGCTCTCCCTAGGAATGTCCATGCTCGACAAGATTTGGAAGCCGGATACGGTAGCTACCGTATCTTCCCGGGAATCATCTGTGTGTTTCAGTACTTCTGGAATGGACAGTCTTCCTACTTACACACGCTGACCACTCCTAACAGGTTGGTGCGGCTGAGCGAGGACGGGAACGTCCTCTACTCGTCGAGGCTGACGGTGAAGGCCAAGTGCCAGATGGATCTCCGGCGCTATCCCCTCGATGTCCAAGTACGTCCTAGGGCCAGTCATTGCATCCATCGTCCATCCAATTTCCCAGGACACACTTCCTTGTCATTTCCTCGGATTAGCATTTCCATCCCCGAGTCTCTGATATCCAGGCGTTTCCTGTCTTTAGGCGTGTCGCCTCGTCGTCGGAAGTTTCGCCTATGACATCAACGAAATGATCTTCCGCTGGAAGGTGAGTCTCCAACCCCACAAGAATGACCAAGCATCCGGGGAAGCAGGTGGTGGGCGAGAACCGAGGAGTACACATGGACTACGCTACTTTGGCCGAGTTGCCCCAGTTTGAGATGGCCAGTTTCAAGGTGTACAACAGTTCGCCCTTAAGTAGAGACAGTGAGTTCCTGAAGTAGGAATATAGCTCTATGAAGCGACTGTTCACAGCGAACTACTCCACTCTGGAAGTCCGCTTCTTCCTCCACCGCCACATCGGCTACTTCATCATAAACTTCTACATCCCGTGCACTCTGATCGGTACGCTTCTGGAATGATGTCTCCACCTGCCTTCTATTGCAGTGCTGCTCTCCTGGGTCGCCCTGTGGATCAACCGCGAAGCTACTGGAGACCGAATCGGCCTCGGTGAGCGCCTCTCCCTCCCAGTCCTCACTCTGGCCTAGGCATCACGAGCGTCCTCACACTCACCTTCCTCAGCCTGGACTCTCGGTCGGACTTCCGAGTGGACTTCCCGACGGCTCTGGACGTCTACATCCTGATCTGCTTCGTGGCGCTCCTCCTCTGCATGATCGAGTTCACCATCGTCCACTACTTCACCAAGTTCAACACAGGTGGGCCTGGAGAGTGGAAGAGGTCGGAGGGTCGCTTGCAGGAGATCCCGAGATTCTCCGCTCCGAGAAGGAACGTCTTCGCAACATTCTTCGGAAGCTTCCCAAGGAGTCCATGATGAGGTATGGGGTGATCAGATCTAGGAAAAGCCGTTTCTAGGTCAAGTAGAGTTCCGGATAGTTAAAACTAACATTAAGTGCATCAAGCGTCGACATCCCTTGTCATCCTCCCCGATGACCTGGATTCCGAGGCTCTTGTTTGTGCTCTATCCTTAAGGAGCTCTGGCTCACGTTTGTTACGTGTTTTTCTGAATTCGTCCCACACGAATGACGCGTTTCCCCATGTTCTTGTACAAAGAAGAAACGAGGCATAATAAGCACGGGAAATTCCAGTGCTGCAACAAGCGCGCACCCGGAGATGGCGAAAAACAAACCTAAGGACGTTTAGCGTGGGTAGTCGTCATTACAACCGACCAAATACGCTGGATAACCACGGCACTTCCTCGTCCCTCAAGAAGCACTCCACCGCTGGAGGAACGAGTCGAGGAGTTACTTCTAATGGCCTGGTACGGTTTGAGGGGAGAATCCTGAGAATGGCCCCATTAGAATCCTATTGGGATTTGGTGGAGAAGTAGCTAGGCAATGGAGAGGCAAATAGTGGACTTTGCTTTGCAGGACCGACGGGACGGCGGCAGGTACTCGATGAAGCAGCAGAAGTCGGGGTCCACCCGGAGGCGCCAACTGACCCCGCAGCAGTCACAACCTCCCGACGACCACCACTTCTACATGCAGGACTTCCAGAAGGACTCCATCGGCTGGCGCGTCTACCACTGGATGATCGACCACGTGAGCCTCTTCCCTTCTTGACTATCCTAAGACCTCCCAACCCTTGCAGGGCCGCATGACGGACCCGTTCGGCCTGTACGAGAACTCGATGAGCGTCATCGACCGGATCAGTCGCATCGTGCTCCCGATCACCTTCGCCGTGGTGGTCATCATCTACTACAACTTCTACGTGAGCCGGCCCTACGACCTGGCCAAGTCGGACTGGGTCTTCTGAGAGTCTCCGCCTCGTGTGTGCGCTGAGTGGGAGCCCGTTGCCGGTGGCGCTTTCCCGTCCGCTTATGAGAACAATATTTGTGAGATGAGTAAGGAGAAGGGAAATAAACCGCTATATTGGGTGGGTGTGAGGGGCAAAACAACGCCTGGTTGCAGGAGGCGCAGTAGGGTCGAGGCAACCTTCCGTGGCCGCGTCACTTGTGGCTAATGGCCTCTGACCTTTGGCAGTTCGCCTAAATGCTAGGCGCAGGTGAACGACGGATATGCGCGGCGCGTCCGCTTCCTTCTTCCTCGGAGCTGACTCAGCCCCTTGTCCTCCCCAGTCGCCTTCTTGTCCCCACGCGGCCCGGCAAGTGTACCCTTCCGAGGCTCTCCTCCGCGTTTAATTCCGATATAAAAACAAACTAATTACTTTCGAAACTACGATCTTACAATTAGGACTTCTTCGTTCACGGAAAAGCAATTTCTCTGTTTTCTTCATCGAGCCTCCTGCGCCCCAAAATCCGACCCACTCGGCGATCTCTGAGACTCCCGGCGGTCCTCAGCCCAGTTCTGGGCTCTGAAGTAGAGGGAGCTGGGGTCTCTGTACTGACCGAACTCATGAACCCGCGACCAAGGCTCAGCGCTCTTTTTACTTCCCCTATGGGCTTCATTGACCCTTTTTTCGCTCTTCCGCCACGTGCCCACGTCCTCAGCGATTGGCCTCGTTAGGACAACGTCCTTCGCACTTCCGATCAGTTCAGCCGTGCAAGCTGCAGTGCTGCAGTGAACTTCTGACCCGGGCGCTTTTCTACGAAACGATCTTGCTCCGGCCTCCTTCGGAGAAGCTCAGGCAGGAGGCTCAGACCCTGGCCAGAAGCTGGTTTCTGGGAGCTAGATTTTGAGGGTTTAGTTCCTTGGCCTCCATTGGAATGTTTGAACTTCCATTTTTGTAGTTTCTTTTCTTTCTACGTAAGATGTCTACGTCCGCTATATTGGGCGCATCTGCTTCACAGAACAGGTAAGCGCTCAAGCTGAAGAAGAGCTCAAAACGGAGTACGTTCCGGTGGAATCTTCAGATCGGCCAAGTGGACTGAGATAGTCGCCACGCCAAACTCCGATCTTGTCAGCAGTATTATAGTAGTCCTTCCTTGGCGATCTTAAGTCAGAAGCCGCCGCTGGCACTTCCCCATGGGCTGACAGTGGAATCCGAATCTTAGGAACGATCTTTTGAAGAAGAATTGCTATTTATTTCGAGCTGTTGTTCGCCATTTCTGGGTCCGCGCCGCTTCCGTGATTTGGTCCCTCCTTGGACACCCTTACAAAGGTGTGTTGTGTAACGTTACTTCCCACAAGAAGCCTTCCTGGATCACTAGTTAGGAGGTCGTCACATCACGTGACTTTTGCTACTTCACCTCGCGGGACTGGAGGACAGCTTCCGGAGAAGCTCCGGATTCTTGGGAGCTGTGAGTTCCTGAGAGGTCACTTCGAGGACCAACTGTTTGATTCGCTTCTTCTTCCTTCGTTTACAAAACGAACAAGACGAGAAGTACAGACTCTTTAGAATTCAGCAGTCCCACATCCCCAGCCGTGACCGCCTCCAGAATGCGCTCTTCCTTCGGATCACTCGTGTTTTGCAATTAAGAATTAAGAACGGTCGGCATTCCCTCTTCTCGCGATCGAGCGCGTGGGATGACGTCGTTCCTGTCAGCGGAGATTCCCCATTCAGGAAGGGGGAAACTCTTCCTGGGCCCTCCAGATCTTAGGCTGTCGGTGAACACGCCTGAGCTGTCCTCCCTGCCACCCGTAAACATCGCGCCCCGGAAATCCCTTCGGGGTGCACCGTTGCGTGCGCGCTCGGGTCGATGGACAGCTCCAGAGGCATCGGACCGAACGCCGAGCTTCCGTGTTTTGGGTTCTTACCTGCTCTAATTAAGCCTCGATGGTCTTAAGGTGCTCTCCGGTGACCTTCCTGGGTCCTTCACCCTTCGTTTGTTCTGTGGGACACGAGAAGGTGAATCTCAGAGGCTAGCCTTCTGATCCTTCATGTCTCAGCACCCTTGACAAGAATAGCTTCTTTGCACTGCGGATAAACTCAAAATTCCCAGCCGCTCTAGCACTCCCTCTCGGGATAAACATCGAGTGGCAGCAAATTGCGCATCTGACACCTCAGCTTAGCCTCCTCAAGAAGATGAGTCCTTTCGACTGTTCTGTTGCTCCCTTTGTTCTCCTCCCCAATCCTTCTTCGACGAGGCACGGCCTTCCTGAGAGGGCAAGCGCTCTTTCCGTCCGAGAAGACCGTCCCCTGCTAATGTAATTAGAGCCTCGTGCTGTCCGTGAAGACCTCTCACGCGCGATGTTCTTCTTGACGGACTACGGTTCATTTTCCTTCGCCGCTGTCCGCCCATGACGGATCGCCTCAAAAGAGACCCCCGCGCCTAGTCGCTATTAGCGCAAATCGGCCTTCATTTCCGTCTTGGCCACGGCTTTCCTCGTTCTTGAGCGCGCACCTAATCAGAGATGGGAATGAACGGACCGGATTTATGGTCTGAGTTCACTTTGGATTCATTGTCCACATTAAGATGCGCTAGGGGGGTGGGGGGGGGGTCAGATGAAGCTGTAGGCCTAGAACAAAAGGTTCAGTTATTCATCGGAGTCTTAGGATTCAGTTGTCCCAATCTAAGCACTTTTAAGTAGAGATAGAAGTAGGGATAGAAGCACGGCAACGTTCATTTCCGCCGTGTCCAATACCCCCCGAGCCGACCTCATCAGAGCTAGAGAAGCTGTGACATATCCAGCTATCAAGAACAACAGCATTAAAACCAGGCCATAAAAGGGTTCTCATACACGAGAAGTAGTTCATGGGTTTCCTACTTCCTTTTTACGTTCTTTTCGCACGTCGACTCATTCCCACCTGTTCTATTCTGGAGCCCATTTGGGTTACGGTAGCTTTGCAGATTAAAGGTGACCACAGTGGTCATTAAATGGGAAAGTACCGCTGTCCATTTGGGCCAAAGGGAATGTCCTGAGGGGGACGGCGATGATTGAAACCTCAAGTGGCGCAGCACATTCCCAAAGCGTGTCACGTGGAAGGAGAAAACAAAGCGAGCTTTGCATTTAATCGGTCCTTCAGTGATATGGGGACGATGGCCTTCTTCATCTTCTCCTAAATGCCTCTGGGTCTTTTGCGCTGTGTCGGGTGCTCTTCAAGTAGTGGTCAACCCAGGTCCTTTTGGACAAACAGACCTCCTAGGGCATGTGGGACACCCTAAGATGCCCTGCATTCAATCACTGTTAATGAGGAGGATAGTCGGTCACCACACCAGAGCTGTAGATCCCTTTTTATTCCATAGGTTCAGAAGATGGATCTTCAGCATAGAACAATGGAGTTCTAGTGGTCTACTGACCGTTTACAAGAGCTTCAAGAACGTGATGGTGTAACGGATTAGAGAGGGATTTCCAATCCATAGACCGAATTTTGAGGATCGTGTCCGGATAGAACCTCCGCCAGATCACCTGTGCACCTAATTCCGTTGTATTACGGCAGCATAAGGCTCATATTTTTTGCCCCAGGCGCCCTTCCAGATAGGGATCTTTGAACTAGGCCCTTCAGTAGCATCCGGAGCAACTGGTCTCCTGCTCCTTATCCTTTTCCCAGATTGACTCCAGAACCCAAGCGCCAGAACTCATAAGGCCGCCGTGGACGTCCAGCAGACTCTTTTTATGCTGTGCTCATCGGTGTTTTATTACCCAATGTTCCAGCCCTTCGAAAAGCCATCCCCCCGGACTCCAGCCGTGAGCGAGCAAAACAAAGTGCGGGCACGTCCGAAGAAGCCGCAATCTTTGCCCTTTCCAATTCCAAGCCGCTGCCGTTGGCAACTTTTGAAACGCCAAAACGGCGGCGTTACGAGCCGCTCGTCTCCGCAGGCGCCGTATCTGGCCAATTTGTTTTCGCCCAAGTTCACTCTGTTTGCCCTCAGGCCGCGGGGCTGTTTGTCTCCACGTCCGTGGGAAGCGCTAATTCGTTTTAATTTCACAGCTAAGTGCGCGTCTTCCGTGTTCACACGGGTCCGAAAGTTCGCACCTGGGTACATAATGAGCCCTGGGGGCAGACAAGGATCGCCGGGAGTCCCGGGACTTGGTTTAGGCTGGTGAAGGGTGAGTAGCTTCAATCGAAGAATGTCGTGAAGGAGTTACGGTATTAAGACTGCGGGAGGAAGGGAAAGAAACTGGAATCCTGAGATTTGTCCGCTCATCGACTCCCAAACCGCAGACTTGTCCTCTGGGTACAGTACTACCTATAGTGCAGAACTCCTCCAATTACAGATAAATACGCCGTAAATATTATTTCTAGTCTCGAGAAGTCTTTGTTCCCTTAAGTAAAGCCAGAATCGGGCAGTCTCACTCTATTCTGACGTTTGGCTTCTATTTCGAGTAGTCTTAAAATGACGAAAATAAAGAAATGTCGCGTTTAGGCATGACGGTGTGGGTCCTACCAATCTGTGTTTTGAGACTCCAGTGTGCCCAGGCAGAGGTGAACCTCAGCTCGTAGATCTCAGGTGCGTTCAAGTTACCTAAGGGATCCAGAGTTCACCCATGTCCGGATATCCCCTTAGAAATCCCCTTAGAATCCCAATGGATGACGGTGATCAATTTTCGCTTAACCCTCAAGATCGATTGATCCCACCCTGTGCACCTTTATAGGCCCAGCAGACACTCTGCGCTAGACATTTTCTAGACACAGACTGTCTAGCAGAGCCTTTCGCTAAAGCACCGTCACTGTCTCAGACAGTGACTCATGTCTGTCGCAACGCTGCGTCTGCTTTCATTAATATGTAGTCAGGAGATGAGTCAGCTGAGAAGATACTTAGACGCGCTCAGGCTCGATTCTCGTTTCCCGGGGTGACGTCTTCGCGCGTAGTCGCTTAAAGGGCGTGCGGAAGCGACGGGCGCGGACTTCGGAAGCAGTTATGGTCTTCCAGTCTGCCATTGAGGAAATGTAGCCGAGAAACAGAGAACTAGTTGGAATATCTACTTCCGAGATCGAGCAAGCCGAGTCACACTTGAACGTCTAACGACAAGAAGTGCCTTCAGATGGCCTCCCCACCCACACTGTACTCGATAGAGCAGCAGCAGCCGGAGTCCGTCCAACTGGTCGCCTCCTACCTGTGCAGCTACGTCTACAGTAACCACAGTGGCAATGGAACCAGCCGCAGTTTTAAGGTCCTTTCGGACCTCTACTGCGCGGAAAACCCGATCGACCATCCTATGTAGGTTTGGGTCCTAGCAAAGTTGGAGTAGGCTGAGAGTAGATAAAGGAAGGACAACGCTTCCGGACATCCAAAGTGCTCCTTTGGAGTTGCGATTCTCTAAAGGTCGCTTTCAGCCTTCTGCAAGTGTTTGTCGCCACGGTCTTCTCGCTTATCATCTTCACCTCCTCCATCGGGAACGGCATCGTCATGTGGATCATCATCGGCCACAAGGTAGAACCTCTCAACCTATTTATGGTGTCAGAGGCCCGATCAGTTCAGCGTACGGTTGCGTAGGAACATAGGTTGCAAAAGACTCTATAAGTATCCCCATGGGGCTAGTAGGTGGTGCGAGCTAAACAGATTCCAATAAGTACGACCTTAATCGAAGCAACCACTCTAGGCCATGAGGAAGCCGTTCAACATCTTCCTCTTCAACCTGGCGCTGTCCGACTGCCTCAACTCGGTCTTCAACGCGGGCACCACGTGGCCCTACAACCTCTACTACCGCTGGTGGTTCGGACGCGTCTTCTGCACCGTCAACATTGTAGGTCTCCCCATCAACCACCCCTAAACACAAGACGTTCAGTTCATCGGAGTAGTGCCTACTTGTGCCAGCGCCTTCACCATGATGTTCGTCAGCTTCGACAGGTAGGGAGAGGCCTGAAGAAGGGCTACAGAGTCCGCTCAGGTACCGCGTGGTGGTGCACCCCCTCAAGGCCATCCAGTTCGACTCACAGAACAAGAAGACCTTCTTGATCCTCGTGGTCATCTGGGCCTTCGCCATCATGGTCGGCATCCCGCCCGCCTACCACTCGCAGATGACCAAGATGTACTTCTACTCGAACCAGCAGCTGGACTACCACTGGATGTGCTCCATCGAGGACTACGAGTACAGGAACCAGTGAGTGCCTCCTTCTTCTGGGCAGGGACTCCAGATGGACTCCGCTTTGCAGGTACGAGCAGTTCATCATGCTGGTGCAGTACGTCATCCCCCTGGTGGTGCTGGTGCTCACCTACGGCCGACTGATGTGGGTCTTCCGGCGCCACAACTGTCAGCTCCTGAGCCAGCAGCGCTCTCCCCAGCTCATCCGCGGCGAGCGACGCTCCCTGAGGAAGCAGAAGAAGGCGGTGAAACTCATCCTGGCGGTGGTGGTCTCCTTTATGGTCTGCTGGCTGCCCTACCAACTCTACCACGCCGTCCTCGAGGGACTCATCCGCAACTTCAAGTAGGTCCCCGAGTCAGGGCTTGGAGCTACAGGGTCGGGCTTGTAGACTCGCTTCGACGTGCTACCTCATCTCCTACTGGGTAGCCATGGCCAACTCGGCGATCAATCCACTCATCTACTGCTACGTCAGCAAGAGGTGTGCTTAGATCTACAGTAGCTGAGACTCCCAGCTTCTTCAGATTCCGGATTGGCTTCCGCTACGCCTTCCGCTGGCTCCCCTGCATCAGCTACAGCCAGAGGGAGTACAAGACGAGTGAGCTGTTCGCCCGGACGGTACACTACACCGGCAGAACCGGACCGCACAGCCGGAACACCCTATTTCCAGTGGTAAAAGTCGTCCCTGTTGTCCCATGCCCTTTTTCCAATGGGAAATCGGTCCGTTTAGTTGTTTAAATTTGAACCCTAACCCGTTTGCATCCCCTTCCATGCCCTTCCATCTGACACGCGCTCCTTCAGAACAATTATGTGAACCCCAACAAGAGGACGCACCTCCCCTCCTTGAAGAGGACTTGCAAGCACCCCGACGAGGCGACGGTCTACATAGAGAGCATCAAGCCCGGTAGGAGAGCCCGCCGAGACATGTCTACGTCCTTCCTCTGTCTAGACAACCACTCCTGTGCGTCGCCAGACACCGACGACTACGGAGCGGAAGCGGAGGCGAAGCTGCTGGGCGACGAGAGCGGCCGCCTTAGCACGGACCTCCACTTGCTGATCTCGCACTCCTCCTCGTCGAACATCCATCTGAACGACGGCGACGCGACCACCCAGAACTTCTTGGTGATATTCGCACCTCAGAATTAATTTATTCGCATGATAAAACGGGTCAACATTGCGTGCAGAGATAAAGACGAGTGCTACACCGCTGAATGGAGTGAGGACCCGAAGGGTGATAGTTAAGAGGATTCGCCTGAAAAGGAGCACACGTTTATTGGAGGGTTGGCCTTCGACTCGACTCGACTTCGACTCGAACTAGTTCGACTTTTTAGAGTCGAGATGTGATGTTCCCCTCAGCTCCTAAGTCGACATAAGTACGCTTCCACCTCTTCAGGCGATGTGTATGTCATGATTGAGGAGTTAAATCTGTGGATAGGCTGGATCGGCGCTATATACACACGCCAGGATTTATGAGTTCACATTCGACCCTCGTCTTCCTTGGTACTTCTTTTCTTCAGAACTCACAATCAGCAGAATAAAGTCGTCACACAACATACTAGGCTCGGCTAAGGAAGGTCCGATAATTCCTGCGCCATACACCCTCAAATAGATATCGCATAAATCCCTTTTTCCCTTTTGATCATTTGACCATTCCTCTTTTGTGTGTTTTAAGAAGTTCGATTGGACTAACAATATGTATTTATCCACATTTTAGTTTACAATACATTCTACAAATTCAGTTTCAAGCAATAATATTTATAGAGGATAATATACGGATACATAGCAATCTTCTGCTAGCGCAGGATTAGAATATTGTCGGGTTGCCACTCCATTCGGCGGTGTCCTGGCTAATAATCCGTGAAATCGCGACATTCCACGGTTTGCACAATGCCGCTGGGACGCGGAAGGTCGCATTCTCGCAGAATACTGTCACGGCGTTCGATCCCTGTTCTTGTCCATTTATCTGAAAAGTGCCGCGTTAATCAAATACAGCTACTTTATGACTTACGATCAAGTCCATTGGCGATCCCGGTTCCTGTGGGCACATTATGTCGTACCGCTGCCCCTCACGGTGGACGATTTCAGGGAAAATCGCCCCTTCCCTATCGAATGGTCCCAGAGAATAAGGACTGGCTGGGGGCATGGCAGTGGTGGTTGTGGACATGGTAATAGGGGTTGTCGGTAGGTCAGTTGTAGTTTTAGAGCGAGGAAATATCGATTACATCACTTCCAAACTTGCGCAACAGAAGAGAACGGCCAGCAAGATGCAACAAGGTCACGCACGTCAGTCCGTCGTTTTTTTTGCACTCCGCAAGGAAGAACCGGTATCGGTGACACAGATAAGGGCGTGAGCGCAATTTTGCTACAGTGGATGGTGAATCAAATCGCCTAGGATCAGAAATATGAACTTGATGGAGCAATCGGGTTATCCGAAACCCGCACGTCCGATGCTCCGCGCAGCTTTTGCTTAATCCGCATTTGCCTTATCTCCTTAGCCTCGTGTAGAAAGGTCAACAGTGTATACTACGGCCAAAACCTCGTCATCTTCTCACTTGATTCAGGCGTCGCATTTGGTCAGGCGTTCCCCATCTAGTTCACGCGCTCGCGGAGAGTTTACGGTAATCCAGGATACAAAATTTTACACCTCAGCGTCGCTTCATCGCTTCGTCGCGTCGCTTCACATAATTACATTATTTGTTGCTCATTGTCGGTCTTCTACAATCCATGACATGGACAGAGTTCCGATCGCTTTCTGGTCACACTTGTGCGATATTTTACGTCCACCCGAGATTACGGAGGCGAAGGAGCTCTCGGGAAACGTTGGAGAACTGACGGAGACTGCGTTCCATCACATTGTGCACTATGGTGTTTTAGTGCGAAACGGCTTCGTACAGGAACGGAAGTCATTCTACTGCTGCACCGACCGTGAGGAACTTACACCTCAGGAGATCGAGAGGATTCCCAACAAGTTTGTCCGAACGCTAATGATTAGCTTCACGGATGCGAGACCCGAAAACGTGTCCCGGGAACTGATCCAACGCTTCCCCCACGCTTTTCCCCGATTTAATTTTTTCTGCTCGTCCATTAGCGAGGCCTGGGTCGACTTCGTCTGCTCGCTGAAAAGAAGCATTGAATTTTATATCACGGAGAAGTTGGAAGACGGGGCAGTCCTACTTCTCCAAAGACTCGTCGACGCTCGGAAGCTCTCTTGGATTTCGGTGGATGAAGAAACTTGCGAAAGTGGAGTTGTAGCGCTGTTGAAATCCTTGCTCTGCCAAGATCATTTCAAGGGAGTAAGAGTGTATGCTGTCTCCACAGGACCCTGGAAAAGCGGTGTCGTTCGCGAACTTCTGCAGTTATGGTCACAAAACAGAGAGAAACTCGAAGGGAAGCGTTTGGTTTTGGATGAATATTACAATGACGGCGTCAAGCAGCTGGAAAAGTTCCTGCTTCCCAGTGTCTCTACACCCAGTGTTTCCCAGCGTCTGTGGAGTTTTGTGCTGAGAATAACATTCACGAAGCAGTACTTTACCTCGCCCGAACTCCGAGGGATTCTGAAGGTTTGCTCCAAGGAAGAGTGCGACGCTATTAGTAGGGAGTATCAACATGAGCAGATGCGCTTCTACGAGCCTTCTTGCGTTTACAAATTCGAAGAAGGCGAAGGAAGCGAACGACGCCGCCTCTACATCTCCTTCGAGTGTGCCACTGCAAGAGAACGACAAACTGGACTACCAAAACGGCCTGCGAGCCACAGAGGACTCGACGTTCTTTGGTTGATGCGGAGTTCAGTCAGTGTCCAAGTTTTGTTCGGCTGATTCCTTGTTTTTCCCTGATTTAAAGTTAATCACAGTCATAATCGCCCTGTTACGATGTCTTCTCCTCGCGCCTTCTCCTTCTCCTGATCAGATTTAGCTCGTAGATGGCTTCATCTGCTTTGTCGAGAGCTTCTGCGTATTTTTCGGCCATGGGGTGGAAACACGTGAGTCACACAACATCCCTCTCAACATACACAACACTATACCCTACGGCCAAAACTTCGAACATCCTCACTTGATATGTGTGGAAAGACCTCAAAAGGGAGAGTTCACTCTGGTCGTCCTATCTTTGACACCGTCATCAAATTCTTCTGAGACTCCTCTGTGCCACGACTTGAAGAACGATTGGTATGAGAGACGAGAACCCAACCGTGACTCAGAGACATCTCTTCTAGAGTCCCCAGTCCCAAGCTTTCCTGGCTCCTGACGCGACAGTCGTGACCTCTCCTTCTTCACTGCTGTAGTGAGAGACGCCAGGAAGCATGGGAACGCGCTTGCCTTATTCAAGCGATGTTTTGACGTGGACAGCTGAGCCTCATGTCACCCTCGTGTCACCTTCGAAAGACTGTTAGGCTCTGACCTCCGCTTTGTCCCCCTCCCTCTGGCTACTTTCTAGCGTTCAAATTCGCTCCTACTTCACCCAGTCCTTTTCAGAACGATGGAGGAGGTCACCATGGCGGTCACCAGCTCGGCGTCCGCTCCCAACAACGGTACAGGCCCCGGCCTTCCCTTCTTAAGCTTCCTTTGCAGCCCAGGCGCTCCTCGCCCCCTCCTCCGACGACGTGCTCCTCGTCAACGCGAAGAAGGCGAAGCGCGTGGACGACCCTCAGGACCTCGTTGAACTAGCCAAGTCCATCGCCATGGCCCGCGAGTTCGTCAAGGCCAGCGCCACCTCTAAGCTCTACGTCATCGTCGACCAGATCCGCACCCTCCAGGAGGTACTTCACCAGCCCACGCCGACCTCATCCCCAACACTCCCCTTTAGCAAGCGAAGGTGGTGCTCAAGAAGGCAAAGACCGACGAGGACCTCCACAACGTCGCGTGCAATCTGAAGAAGATTGCCGGCTCCAAATACTACCTTTACAAGAAGCGCGACAGTGGCAAGCGCTACTTCAGCATGATCTCGCCCGAGGAGTGGGGCGCTCGTCACGCGGACTCCAACGAGTTCCTCGGCTGCTACCGCTACGAAGCCGACCGGAGCTGGACCTCCGAGGAGGACTGTGCCACTCGTGACAAGGAGATGGGTATGCTGGAGGGCATCTTGGCTCAGCAGAAGCAACTCCGCGCCATCACCGAGTGAGAAGGAGGAGGAGATTAAGAGTATTGTGTACAGAAAGAGAACTATCTTGCCCAAAGACCCTGTGATGGAAATAAAGAACATATCACACTGCTTCTTGGTCCCCAAAGGTCGTCCCCTCGCGTACCTCTTCCCTTGTCCAGAAGATGCCCTACGGTAGGCTTTAGGATGGCACAAACGCTGGTCATCGATAACGGCGCGTCCACTCTGAAAGCGGGATACACTTCGGATTCGGCTCCTTTGTGAGTGTTAAGGAAGTTTCACATAAAAACCAGTGGATAAAGCATCTTCAAAATCGGAAAAAAGCTCACAACACGCATAGAGACAGTTAGAATGTAGAAGATAAGGAAAATGGAGGTCTTGGTGACGAATATCCGACCTATAGGGTAGGCAAACGTCGGCTGAATTGAGCAAATCACGTCTCCTACACTCATTAGTAGCTGAAACTTTTTTTGGGATAAGAAAAACACCTTCTAAGCATGCAATTGCACAACCCTTCCACAACGTCCTCTTCAGAGTCGCCCCAAACGCGATCATAAAAGCGAAAAACGAGCGGAAACGAGTGTTCATCGGCCCCGAGATCGAGGAATGCCGAGACCGAACCTCTCTCTTCTACTTGTCCCCCTTCCAGAAGGGATATCTGGGTAAGTGAACTATTCGAACTATTTCCAGTCGTACTAATCTCCTTCTTCAGTGAACTGGGACACGGAGCACCAGATCTGGGACCGGATCTTCGCGGACGACAAACTCAACGTCAACTTCAGCGAGTGCAAACTCGTGCTCACCGACCCGAACTACTGCGTCCCGGCCATCCGCGACACCTCCGACGAGATCCTCTTCGAGGACTACTGCTTCCACTCGGTCCTGAAGACATCAAGTAGGCGACAAGCTCAAGGAGGCGACTCAGGGATGCTCTTTAGGTGCTGTGTGTGCGGGCTTCCCGAATCTGGAGACGAGGGAGTTCACGAACGACTTCTGCAGCCTGGTGGTCGACTCGGGCTACTCCTTCACGCACGTGGTCCCGGTGCTGAACGGATCCATCCTCCAGAGCGGAGTCAAGAGGTGGGATCTTCTCCTTCTTCAGGCCTAACTTCTGCTTAAGGATCAACGTCGGCGGGAAGCAGCTGACGAACCAGCTGAAGGAATGGATCTCGTACCGCCAGATGAACATGCTGGAGGAGACCTACTTGATCAACGAGTGCAAGGAGAAGTGCTGCTTCGTGGCCAGCGACTTTGAGGCCGAGATGAAGAAGATGAGGTAAGCTGAGAGGGCAGTGGACTGAGATGCTTGACGAGTTCCTTCCAGCAGCAGCGCCACCAAGCGGCAAGTGGTCCGGGAGTACGTCCTGCCCGACTACGTGACCACAGAAGTAGGCGTCGTGCAGACGCCCGCGGCCTACGGAGGCCAGGTCAATCCCGAGCTGGCGCCCCTCCAGCGCATCCTCCTTGGCACGGAGCGCTTCGCCATCCCCGAGCTCCTCTTCCGACCCTCGGACATCGGCATCCAGGAGATGGGCGTCGCCGAGGCGGTCGCCCTCTCCGTGAACTCCATTCCAGAAGGTGAGCAGAGCCCCAGAGATTCACGATCTTCTTCTTGGTTTCAGCCCTTCGCGGCAGAATGCTGAAGAACATCGTCCTCGTCGGCGGGAACACCCGCTTCCCTGGATTCAAACAGCGACTGTAGGTGCCCTCCAGAAGCTCCTCCCAGTAGCCTCGTTTCAGAGAAGCAGAGCTGCGCTCGCTCGTCGAAACGAAGTACAACATCGACGTCCGCCTTCCCTCGGACCCGCTGACCCACGTGTGGCACAGCGCCGCTGCCATGATCTCGGCCAACGAGGAGAACCAGGACTTCGTCACCCGAGAGGAGTACAACGAGCACGGAGCCTCCCTCTGCCGGAAGCGCTTCTTCAAGTTCACCAACTGATCTTCGCTGTTCCACGCTCCACGGGTATTGTCAAGTGTTGTATCTCCGCGCTGTGTCGCCAATAAGATTGTGTCCCACATGGTGAGGTCGGAAGACGATAAAGTCGCTGTCACAGAACATGGTCCTGGAGTTCTTTGCGTTCTGGAGGCACTCCTTCAGAGAAGGAGGCTCCTTGCTTGTCGAGGAGAGAGGTGTTCGAAGGAAGGGGGAGAACTAGTATGACGGTCTGTAATCTACAAGTGGTCCTGGCACGACGGTGTCTTTGAAACTGTCCTTCACTCAAATGGCGCCTCATTCTGGATCCACCAGAGCCGACTCCTTATCTTGGACCGTGATAGAAGTAGTTGATCGCCTTGATTCTGTTGTGGCAGTCTTCCGCCAAGTATGTCAGAGGCGCCTTCGCTCGACTCCCGCCGCGTCTCCTCGTCTCCCCATGCCTCTACTTCTTCGTTTCAGAGTCTTCTCGAATTTGTCGCAGTCCTTGACACTGCAAGATGTCAGCTGGACCTGTGCTCGAACGGAATCAAGGTGAGCCCCCTAAGTCTTCTCGCGTCCTACGTTCTACTTCCAGATGCCACGATATACGTCGGCGGTCTTGACGAAAAGGTGACTGAAGCCATCCTGTGGGAGCTGTTCGTCCAGAGCGGGCCTGTTGTGAGCGTGAATATGCCGAAGGACCGGATCACTGGAAGTCATCAAGGGTAGGCGTTGCTACTGTTAGTGATGTGGGCAAACCAGAACGATTGGGGTTTTTTCTCGCCTTTTCTCCATCGCTTCGTTTGGAATCTCAGTACCTTTTCTTTGGCCTTTCTTCCTTTTTTGTCCTTGTCCTTTCCCCTTTTTCTTCTCCTCGAACGCTGTGAAACGAATTTACTAATTCACAGTGCTTCCACCCTCCCATCTGAATGATCAAGGCGCTGGGAGCTGGCAAATCGAGAAGCCGTCCCACCGAACTCCTTGCTTCTCCTGTTCTCTGTTCTTGCGGCTCCGCTTCTTGGGAGTCATAGCCCAAGGGACACTGACGACGCCTCGGTTATCCTTCTCCTCTTGGGAGCCAGTAGTCCCACGAAAATACATGTTTACCCTCCTTCAGATCTGTGGCTGGGTCTTTGTTTCTCGCCTGGTTTCCATTGCTTCGTTCGGAATCTCAGTAGGACGACCTTTTTTTGTCCTTCATTTTCCTCGCCTTGTTCTTCTCCTCAAGCGTTTCCAAACGAATTTATCGATTCACAGTGCTGCTTCCACCTCCCATCTGAATGATCAAGGCGTTGGAAGCCGGCTACTCGAGAAGCGGAGAGCCGACCCACCGGACTCCCTACGTCTCTGTTCTGTTCTTGTAGCTCTCCTTCTTCAGAGACACATGACCCGAGGGACACTGACTGTGCTGGATGCCTCGATTATCCTTGTCCTCTTGGGAAGAGACAATAGTCCTCCCACGTAAATACATTTCCACTCTCCTTCAGATTCGGATTCGTTGAGTTCATGGGAGAAGAAGATGCCGACTACGCCATGAAGATCATGAACATGATCAAGCTCTTCGGAAAGCCCATCAAAGTGAACAAGGCTTCCGCCAATGAGAAGAACATGGACGTGGGTGCGAACTTGTTCGTTGGAAACCTGGACCCAGAAGTCGACGAGAAGCTGTTGTTCGATACCTTCAGTGCCTTTGGAGTCATCTTACAAGTAGGTCCTCCTTCCTTCGCCAATATTCTATCCTCTCCTAGGTCCCTCGCATCATGCGCGACACAGAAACCGGAAACAGTAAGGGATTCGCGTTCATCAACTTCGCCTCCTTTGAGGCCTCCGACATGGCCATGGAAGCGATGAACGGACAGTTCCTGTGCAATCGAGCAATCACTTGCTGTTACGCCTTCAAGAAGGACGGAAAGGGAGAGCGCCACGGAACCGCCGCCGAACGTCTTCTTGCTTCCCAGAATCCTCTGTTCCCCGATGACAAGCCCAACCAGATGTTCTCGGACGGATACCGGATGCCTGGCTCCGTGGCCGGAATGCCGCCTTCCATGGGGGGCATGGGCAATATGCACGTTCCTCCTATGATGCAGAATCCGTACGCGGGAACTCCTGGAATGTTCCCTCCTCCACCGCCTCCTGTCGGTGGACCGACTCCGATCCCGCCGCCTCCTCCACTAAGCGCTCCTCCTCCGCCGCCTTCGATGCCGTGGGGTATGCCGCCACCTCCTCCGCCGATGGCCACACCGACTCCTTCGCTTCTTGGACGTGGTGAGTTTCCTTTTCCTGCAGCTAATTCTATTATATCCATTCCAGGAAGCGTCCCGCCGCCACCTCCTCCCTCGGTCCCACCTCCGCCTCCTCCTGGCGCCTCTCCTGCGCTTCGGGGCAGAGGACCCATTCCGGGAAGCTTCGCTCCGCCACCACCTCCTCCTCCAGCTTTCGGAGGCATGCCTCCACCGCCTCCTCCTTCCCGTTAATCTGCTGTGGTCTCAGGTTTTCACTGAAGTTGTTGTGAAGTGTGTTTGTCGAGTATTTAACGAATAAAACCGCCACATGAGTCGTCCAAGTCTTACTGTAGCAAAAGCGTCTTGATTCCAACGTTTATCTCGTTATGCTTGTAAAATGGATTTAGTATACGACGGAATTTTAGTTAAACCATGTCGGGTGCCCGTCTTACCAAGGCTGGAGCCGAAGTCGTCCGCCATGTGGCTCCAGTGAAGTCGTCGTCGAAGGATCAAGCTCGCTCTTCTGTCCTGGCTGCGTATAAGGAGCTGTAGGCATTCATCACTTGCTTCTCTGTGATCGAAAGCTACTTTCTTTCAGGCAGCGTTTGACCCCTCAGTTTTGGTGGGACTATGGCATGCATGATATGCCCCTTCCAGTCTTCCGCGCCGTCCTCAAGAAGCAGTTCACTAAGAACGCTCACCTCAGTGACCTTCGTGTAATCGACCGCAAAGTCGCCGAAACTCATCAGGTTTGCACAAGAAGAAGCTCTCAACGCTATTGGATTTTTTCAGCATATGCAAAGTATCCGCTACG
Source organism: Steinernema khuongi (assembly GCA_016648015.1). Lineage (NCBI taxonomy): Eukaryota > Metazoa > Nematoda > Chromadorea > Rhabditida > Steinernematidae > Steinernema > Steinernema khuongi. Next base: position 135,935 of record JADLIF010001853.1, on the reverse strand, counting down.
CCTTCTACAACCCCGATCACGTCAGGAACTATCTGTTCCGCGAGAATGTGGACGCCAAGCCGAAGGACTTCCTGTCCCAGTTCCTCAGTGGAAAGGAGTAGAATGGAATGTTGTAGAGCTCGTAGGTAGATAATAAACCTATCTCTAGTTTTGAGGGGGGGTCAGGATGACTTGGGACGAATTTTAGCACTGGAAATAGGTTTTTCCGGCTGTGAGTTCCAGTTCTACCATCTTGTTTCTACGCTGTAAAGAAGAGGGCTTCTCAGCTTGGACACCCGAATGACCTTCGAAAACCCCGATCGCTCTCTGGACCTGCGGGGAGGCTAAACGAAGCCTAGGCGCTTCTCACATCCCTAGATGTAAACAAGCGGTCCACTTAATCCACGTGTCCTCCCGCGAGAGATGAGTCACGTGCTTCCCAGGGGAATAGTGAGTCCCTCTCGACTGTTTGTTCAAAGGGACAACCTGAGCTCGGAAAGACCAAAGGGGATTAGTGGCTCTGAAGTAGCGCCTTTGAGGCAACATCTGAAAGGTCAGATCGTTTAATAGGACGCCGAGTTCGGCGACGAGAACGTTTAGCGGCTTCCCTAAGCCACTCCGAGAGGCTCAACCTAATCGCGTATCGAAGATGCTCCCTGACGACCAGAGAGGACTAATGCGTCGCCAAGCTCCTCTTATTACTCTCCACAGGTGCAATAGGCACTCTCGGTCGGCGCGAAGTCCTCCAGCGCCTCCCGCCCGAGCTAATTCCTATTTCCGCTACTTCTTTCGAGCCCGTGCGTAAGGAGTATCGGCTCCTCCCGTCAAGAGGACCGAGATGGCCGAGGTCCGAAGGCGGTCCAAGACCTCGCGTATCCACGAGCTGTTTGACCGCTTCCGGCGGAACTCCAGCACCGCCAGTGTGTCGCGGGTCATGCCCTTCAAGAAGGAGTGCCGCAAGGAGAGAGAACAGGAAAAGTAAGCAGTTCGTTGGGATGGTTTCTGTGGTTTAACGATTCGTGTCCTTGCAGAACCCTCAAAAGGAGCCAGTCCGCGCCACCTACTGCGAACAAGACCAAGACCTCGGACAACGGGAAACTGTTTGAACGGGTGGACAAGAAGCTCCACACGACACAAACGAAGATGACGGAGAAGCAGATGGACGAGATCGAAGAGATCATTGAGAGAATCTGCTGAGTTTTTGACCCTTCAAATTGCAATAAATATTGGACATACGCCCTCCAAAGAATCCTTAGCGATGGTCCAGATCTTGGATACTGACTGCCTGCGAGCATCTGTGTGATGGAGAGGGTCGTACGGCGAGAGAGAGTTTATTTTTCAGTTCTTCTTCCTCTTACTCAGAGGTTCTTGGTGTACAAGTGGAACCGAATGTTTTTTTTTGGCCGGGAACTTCCACTGGCGCTTCCAACTTTGAGAAGACGTAGGCTTGCTTTAAAATGCAGCCTTTTTTCCTTCATAGTATTCACTGCATAAAAGCCTGGGCCAGTGATGCTAACTCTCTCGAAGCATTAGGTTGTGTTCCCCAGAGCCCTTTTCTATTACCCACGCTCAGGACACATCATAGAATAGCTGGACTGTGACTAGATGGACCAAAATAGCCACACACGTCTTCACTACTAGTTAATTTAACCAGTTTAGAAAGTCCAAAAAAGACAGAAAAGAACCACCGACTCCAATATTTGGTCGGCCCTTTGCTCCCGATGAAGTAGGTAGGCGTGAAACACGACTCGTTAGGAACCATACAAAGATCCCCGTGCATCTTGGTCGCTTATCATTCTAAGCCCCTATTGTGCGACTGATGCTTCTTCTGCGTGTCGAAACGTGATTTTGTCGTCACCCGTCACAAGCAGTTTATCTGGCGATAAAGAAACCACAGTCATTATTTGAGTTCGATTGATAAACCGTGCAACGCACCCGTACAAATATCCGACCAGATAAGGACGCTCCGGTCCACCCTGTGCCTAATCGTGCACTTCTTTCCTTAGGACGCCTTCCGAGAGTCGCTCGCTCCATTTCGCGTTTCCGATGGGTCGGAGAGTTGGACTTTTAAGTCCTCAGGGTTTCCTGTGGCATGCATTCTCAGTGTGTGGACCTTGCGCTCGTCGCTTTCGTGAATCGTGTAGAATCCAATAGTGATCGTCTTTCATTCCATCTGGTCGTCCCGATAAGCGAAACGTCTAGTAGGGTCTGGGGCTTAGTCGTCTGTAAGAACCACGTGAAAGAGATCGAACGGACCGAATTTAGGAGACTCTAATAACCTGGGTTCTTCATGCCCTGTCAGATAGTATATGTACATAATGCTAGAAAATGTCCCCCCTTCAGAGAACCCCAAAAGATTAAGACCTCCTGCAGCCTACTCCTTCTGACAGCTTCCCTATTTTTGGTCCTTTTTGTTGCCTCAGATCCTCAACTGCTCAATACATTTCCTTTAGAGTTTTAACTGTTCCATTTATCCTTTTTCATCGGTCTATTTCTTTATCTTCACTTGATAAAGCTAACTGATAGAGGCCAAACAGGCCTTCAAGTGAATCCGGTGCCTTTAGAGGACATTAAAATGAGGAACTTCGTAGTCTTCCTTCAAAGGTCATAGTCCCACAATTAAATATGCGATCAATTCCATTTTACGACTTCATGTTCGTTCTGATAAGCGAAACGTCTAGTAGCAACAGGGCTGGGAGTGACGGAATGGCTGAGAATCTAGCGTTCCAAATTGCAAAAACCTTGTATTGACACTGCCTAGGACAAGTATGTCGTCTAAATTTTCTATTTTTCCTAGCTTTTAGTGCGTTATCTATGAACTTTACCCTTGATTCGCCTGTTATAAAGAAGCCTTGAGGAGTCCAAAGTTAAGAGACCAGATCAAAACAAACTGATGGTCTCAAGACCCCAATTTATGCACCTACATTCGTACACCTACGTCGTATATTTTTATGCGCCTACATTCGTTAGCTGTGCACTCATGTGTACCCGAAAACTCGCAACAAACCCCTGTTCACATGTAATGTGTCCAAACTGTGTCAAAGGTATACCTTACACCTTGGAGGTCATAGTCCCAAATATGTGACTACTTCCGTTCTGTGTCTTTATGTTCGCTCTGATAAGCGAATGGCCCGGGGATTGTTTCTCCCGTTAACGCGATGTAGGACACAAATAATACGCTTAAGAATCTGCCGACTCTAAAGATTACGATGAAAACTGTTTGGGTGCTGCGCCAACTATACGTCTGTGGAATATTAACAACTGGACGGGAAATGAGACTCAATCCAATTTAACCGTATTCCCACTCCTTTGTGTTCGACAGAAGGTGAGTCACACTACTGAAGACGCGTTCCGGTTTAACAAACAAATACGGACCAGCTTCGATAGCCGCGGAAAACGACTCTGTTCCCAGTAGTTTTCAGTAGGGAAGACATCTATCTCCAATGCAATCCCGGATACTCTATAGAGGCGAAACTCAAACCCTCAAATCACAGAAGATGACCGCCTTCTGTGGGAATCTGGGGTCCTTATCACTATTAGGTTTGCGTGGGATCCGATCTCTGTGTATGACTTCTTCAAGGAGGTATCCTAAACTTTTGGAAGACAACTCCTTATCTCCTTAAAGGTCATAATTAAATATGCCTTTTACGGTCTTATAGTCGCTCTGGTAAACGAAACGTCTAGTAGCCGCTCGAGGTCCTTAGCAGAGTCATCAGTGTTGACCTTCTGCGTGGGCGAGTTGCGTAGTCGCATCGTTAACATTTTTGAGTGTCTCCTCGTAAGATAGTTAAACCCTGCGTGCCCGGCGGTGTCATTGAAGCCTTTACAGATTCCGATGCAGTCGCGTAGCCCTCTACTTGGAGTAGTGCTCCTCTTGGCAAGTTTGGCACCCGTGGCCGCCTATCTCAATGGCCACATGATGCTGTCCACCGTAGGCCGTCGTGCCGATCTGGAGGAACTGGTCGAAGTAGGTTCATTTCCGCTTAAGTCGTCGATAAAGTCGTTTAGATCTCCCGCAACGCCGTCCTGCAGGAGAGCTTCCCTCTAGCAGGGTCCCCAAAAGAGCTCTGGGACATTGGGATGCTGAACCTCAACTTGACCGAGGAGTGCAACGAGGACATCAGGCTGATCCTCTCCACGCTGTATGACTCCGTGAAGAACCAGTCATCGGCCCAGGAGACGGCGCTGTTTGCTGGGGCCATCTTTGAAAGTAGGTGGATAAGGGTTCTTAGGGAAATTTATGGCTTGAGATGAGACAACTTATGTTGATAGAAGTGGACTCGATGGTAGCCCCAAGTTTGAAGCTCAGAAAGGGTCCCTTTGGCCTTTGTGCAAGGTGCTTGAGAGTTACAACCTAAGAAGAACCCCCTTCTACCCACTTGGACTCAATCCCAATCCTCTTTAGTGCTCGACGCTGCGGGAAAGCCCGGCGCAGGACTGGCGACCGGAAGACGCATCTTCTTCGGGATGTACGAGTGAGTCCTCCTTTCCCTGCATCTCTAAGAACTCGGCCAGGGAGTGTGTGGGCATCAGCCACGCGGTGGCAGGGAGGGAACGTCCTCTGGAGGGCGCCTACGTCCGCGTCATGCTGAGTCGAAGCTTCGGCAACTGGTCCGACCCCAACGCGTGTCCCGGGCCTCTGAAGGAGCTCGGCTGGGACATCTGCGTGCCCAAGTCCTGCGAGAACCAAGGAGACCTTCTGCAGATGACTCGAAGCCGTAGGTGACACTCGAACTTCTGACTTTTACCACTCGTTCAGTGCATGTTCCGGAGAAGGAGTCGCCGGTGTGTAGTGTCATCACCATGAAGGACAACCGCACGGAACCCAACGTAGGGACGTGGATAGTCGTGTAAGCCCTAGGAGCTGAGCCCTGTCCCACTACCGTATCCCCACTTCAGAGGGTTCATGGTTCTGGTCGCCGCTGTCGGCCTGGCAGCTTCCGCCTACGACTTCTTCATAGCCAGCGAGCAAGAAGCCGATGACCCCTTCTTGAAGAGTGCGTTAGAATCTACTTCTCAGGGGAATGGCTCTTGTTCCAGGGACCGACGTCCGCGTCTTCCGCGCCTTCTCCTTGTACACCAACATCTGCGAGATCTGCAACGTAGAGGGCGCCAAGAAGGACGGCCAGATAGGACCCATCCACTGCATCCGCTTCTTCTCCATCTGCTGGGTGATGATCGGCCATTCCTTGATGCTCGTCTACTTCTACTGTGCCAGTCAGTCCTTCTAGACCGACGAAGTCCCACCACGACAATTCCAGGCAACCCCCTCGAAGCCATGTCGATCTTCAAGAAGGTGCCCGCTCAGATCCTGACCAACGCCTACTTCGCCGTGGACTCCTTCTTCTTCATGTCAGGACTCCTCCTCTCCTACATGTGGTTCAAGGCCATCAAGGCCAATCGTCGCAGGACCATGAGCGTCAAAGGTTGGGTCCTTTTCTACGTCCACAGGATCCTTCGCCTGTCGCCGCCCTACTACATGGTCATCTTCTTCTACACGTTTGTCTTCCGGACGTGGTTCCACGACATGCCGATGTACATGACCCCGCTGCTCACCAACGACCCGTGTCCCAAGAACTACTGGGTCAATCTGCTCTACTTGACCAACTTCATCGACTACAAGCACCAGGTAGGACTCCCCTGGAAGGTTCTCTTGTCAAGTGCTTCAGTGCTACCTCATCTCGTGGTACCTGGCCACCGACCTCCAGATCTTCCTCTTCACCCCTCTCATCCTGGTCCCGTTCGCCTTTAAGCCCCGTCTTGGCTACTTGGTCGCGGCGCTGTTCATGGTGGCCTCTACAGTAGCCAACATAGTTTGTGTGTACTTGTTCTACTTCCCGCCGTCCGACTTCTCGCTGGGGAAACAAGACCCGAGGATGAAGGACTTCTCGTAGGTTACGGTAGTCCCAAGTGTTCACTAGCTTCTTCTTTCCAGAGACTACACCTTCTTGATGTATGACGCTCCCTGGATCAGGTGCCAGATCTACATCATAGGAATGGTGCTTGGCTACTACCTCCAGATGCACCCTAAGCGCGGCTCTCCCAAGATCAACCAAGTAAGGCCGGGTTACTGTATCCTTGACGCCAACCTGTTCAGCTCACGAACATCATCTGCTGGCTGTGCGCCGCCGGGCTGATGACCGCCGCCGTCCTATGTCTCTACAACTGGACCAACGGAACCCTTTGGAACCTGACTGCTAGAGCGGCCTACTCTGCCCTCAGCAAGCCTGCCTGGGGAGCTGCCCTGTCCTGGATCATCTACGCGTGTTTCTACGGCCATGGAGGACCCATAAACTCCTTCATGTCCTGGGAGATCTGGGTTAGTCCAACCAGAAGGAGCTATTTGGACGCCATGTGTGTTTAGGTCCCGCTGGGTCGACTGTCCTACTGCGCGTATTTGATCCACATGTGCATCGCCATGTTTCTACCAGGTAGGTAGAGGACTTTGACTATATTTAGTCTCTGGTGGGCCTTAGAAGGTTCCCTTTTGCACATTTCTGATCTATGGGGCTATGTCTCTTATGAATGTACCTTCTTAAGTCCTTGCTTTGGCACCTTCTCAGTACTCCCCCGCCAAACTTGGAGAACCCACTCCGGTATTGCTCTTTGGCTAATGTGCTCCCCTTAGGAATGAAACAAGGCGACATCTACTACACGTCATTCGCGGACGCGTTCGTCAGTTTCCTCGTCCCCATCATCGGCGTCACCTTCTTCTTCGCACTCTTCTGGAGTGCAGCCTTCGAGGTGTCGTTCGCTAAGGTTCGCGCCCCCGCCACCGCCGCCAAAGACAAAGTTTTGTAGGTCGAAGCGATTCTTATCTCGTCGTTGATGAATCAGCGCGAGCGGAGGAAGACTCCCCTAGGAGAGGACAGTTGTTCTTCGGCGTCTTCAGCGCCAGAGTCGCTCCCGCCCGACATGAAGAACGCCGTCTCCATACACCTGTAAATATTAGGGGGAAGATAAAAGGGAAAAGTCGAACAGAAGACAGGCTTACAAGAGACTTAGATAGACCGAGAAACAGAGGCTCAGATATCCCAACATAGCTCTGGAATGGGTCAGAGGAGAACGCACCCAAGAGCCGGAGAGTCTTCCTTCGCCTATCTCCCAAGGTAGCCACAGAGAAGCTCCTAAGATAGCCACCCAGCTAGGTCACTGGAGCCAATCTGGACCTCCATCAATCGTATCTAAAGCTAAAGCCTCGAATTAGTCACCTCTTCGAAACCCGACCCCCTTGAGGTACGGTAGCTGTCCCCCCCCCCTCTCCTTGAATGTCCCCAAGAAGAGCGCAGTGCTGACCACAAATATAGTGCGATTATTGCGACAGAGATGACATCATATACAACATGGGTGGCGCCAAAGGGAAAAGCAGCTGGTCAAGTGTTGAGCAAAATGCGCTAAAGGCATACAAAACGAGAAAAGTCGTGCTGAGACCCATATAATGTGTGATATCTTCAGTCTTCACCGTCTGAGTCGTTCTGAGATTCTGAGTTTCCGGATTCGGAGGCTGGCTCGTCGCCGGTCTCCTCGTCGATGACGACGTCCCGGTCGAGATCATTGGCTCCTGGGGCGAACTCAGCGTTCTCGCTGAAGTCCTCCAGGCCTTCTAGGCAGTTCTCCTTCGACGAGCCGTTCGAGAGCATCGCGAACTTGCCGCCCTTCTTGCTGGCGTCGCGGGCGAACAGCGCGTCGATCCCGAAGCACTTCTGCGACATCATCTTGATCTCGTCCTGAAGAAGCGCCTGCTTAGGAGGGGAGGGGCCGAGGGGAAGGGGAAGGCCGAAGGGATCAGGAGGCCCTTGAACCGAGCACTCACCTGGTGTTGGTTGATGGTGTCGATGACGCCCGAGGTGTCGTCCTCGTCGACGACCATGTCCGCATGCTCCACACGGAGATGGCGATGCACGGCCTGGGAGCGGTCATGGTGGAAGGTGCAGTACTTGCACGCGTAGCGACAGATTCCGAGGTCTCTGGCCATGTGCCACAAGATGTGGAATCCGCGGATCTTAAACTGGAATTCGTTACATATATCTTTCAGCCTAATAGAGTCTCCAGCTCATCCTAGTAGGGGGTCCTACGGTGGGGTCCTAGGATTCTACAATGGAAGGAAACAGATCTATAGCAATAAAATTCTATTCTGATTAGTCAAAAACATTAGGGGGGAACATCTCACACATACCAACAAAAGGGGAGGTCTCCCACTGGGCACAAGGTTTTTCTTACCCTATTCATGAGGGGCTTCTTGCATTGCTGACACTCGATGCGATCTCCACTCTCCGGCTCCTCGCGCTTGACCACCACAGAGGTGGAGGCGTGCTCCTCGTCGTCGGGGTCGGCTTGCTCGGGCGAGGTCCCCTTGGGCGCCTCCGGGGCCGACACCTTCGGCCTCTTGCGGGCGCGCGCCTCGTCCTTGTCCGTTTGCTCCTGCACCTGCTGGTCGTAGATCCGCTGGGCGACTTCGGCCGAAGGTCCGGGCGCGTTCGTGCTCGTCCCGAGAAGCTCCATGGACAGCTGCTGGGCGCGCTCGTTGAGTTCGGGGGCCCGGTCTTCGATGAGGTCCGCGCGGATGCCTCCATGCATCTTGACCATGTGCGCCTCCATCTGGTCCTTGCGGTAGTGCTCCGCGTCGCAGTCCGGGAAGTTGCATCGGAATCGGTAGGTCTGAAGAAGGAGAAGGTTAGAGATGCCAGTATACGGTAGCTTTCGACGTACCTGCTCGTCCTTGCCCATGTGGAAGAAGACGTGCATCTGGCGTCCTCCGGCGGTCACCGGCTTCTGGCACCGGGAGCAGAGGCCCAGGACGCGCTTCTTAGAAGTTCCGCCTTTCTGGGAGCCTTTGGGGTTCATGACGCGTCGTTTCTGGCCAGTGCCGGGGGTGGACGACGGGTGCACTAGCACGTCGATCGCGGTCTTATCTCCGTGGAAGAGCTGCGAGATGTCGTTCAGGAAGGAGGTCGTCTTGAATTCTGGAATGGAGGGACATCAGCCGTCGCCAAGGGTCGCCGGAGCACCTACCACTATCGTCGACTGTCACGTCCATCTCGCCCTCGCTCTCCGTCTCCTTCTTGCACGGGAACATGTTGGCGAGGACGCCGAAGCTCTCGGCGTCGACTCCGTCCACAGCCAAGTCCGAGAAGCCGTTCGCCTCCACCTGGGCGCCCTCCTCCGGGAAGATCAGTTCTCCGGTCTCGTTGTTGACCACCGGCTTCGGCGGCTTTCTCTTCCGCGGGTTGGACACGTCCGTGGAGGAGGCCTCAGAGAAGAGCACGCCGTTGCTCTTGGCCACGCCGTTCCCGTTCTGCAGGGCCATCCTTCGGGTGCAGTAGGCGTTCAGCGAGTTGTCCAAGTGGATCAGGAGCTGCTGCTGGGCCTTGGGGTTGTCCATGTAGACGAACTAAAAAGACGGAGTTATGGTAAAGCGGCTATTGACCTTCTTTTGATTGAATTTGGCTCACTTCCAGAAGTATCAAAGGTGCAAAACAAACGCCTCAGGGAGGAGTCGAACCCGGATGTTGAAGAAGACACCGATGCTGACCACTACACCACTTATGACTTACTTCCAGATGGCAAGCATTCCATGAAGGCCATGAAGATGTGATTCCCCCTCAAAATGTAACAGGAACGACGCCTGACCTTATGCCATCTCCGGGTCGACTCCACTTTCCCACATTGCGCAACAATCCCCGCCCACTTCTTTGTCATTCAATTCCCTTTCGCGCGCCTACCTTCGACGTGTTACTCTTCTTGTGGGCGGAGTAGATATGCTCCCGTAGAAGGGAGTTGGTGGCGCGAGTCGTCTGGCAGATCGGACACACGAAAGGGAGCCAGTTCAGATGCTCGATTTTGATATGGATCTGAAAAGAGTCGACGTTAGGGTGGGAACCTTCCAAGTCACTTCACAGTCCAAATTTGCCTTCTTTTCTCTTAGATCGGCGAAACACTGATAAAGATAACAAAATCACAGTTCTGCCGTACCTCTAACTCCTCGCATCCTGGCTTCTCTATTCCACACTCGCAGCACTTGAGCTGCAGGAACTGGTGGTTCGGCGTAGAAGGCGTCGTGGTGAGGAAGCCGAAGTGGTTTCGGTTGCTGCTGAAGGGGTTGTCACTGGTCGACACGCCGCTTACCTCCATGCTGGATTCGGGGTCAGCAGCAGGCAGTGCTGAAACGAATGGCCTTAGACGCGGGACGTAAACAACGCGGCGCGCGACGCGGAGTTAGCACCTCGGAGGAGCCCAGAAATCGCGCCAAGGTTGGGAATCATCGAAATCGATAGCAGAGGTGCTATACCAAGTGAAGGAGCATCGCTCTACTTGACCCACGAACGAGCACGGGCCAATCAACAGTTGCGAGAGCCAGGAGAGCGCGAGTTGGACGAGCAATGGAGCCAAAGCATCACAAAGACAGAAACTTCGCAAGATCACGAAGCACACAGCAGAAAGAAGCACACAGAAGTGAACACGAACCAAGAAGCGAGCCATGGACCCACCAGGAAGACTGAACCAAGAAAAAGAGAGATAGAAAGCCCGGAAACTCGCAACTCGCGCATCCAGCGCCTACAGTACCCCACAGGGAGTGGAAGGAGCTCTGAGTGGCGAGCACCGGCAATTATTAGCTCCGAGGCGCGCAAACAACTGACTCGGGAAGTCTGCTTCGGCGCGAAGACCCGGGCGGCGGCCGGAGAGGTCATCAATCGCCGGCGCGCACAATCCACAATGGATGCGGGCGCCCTCGACGAGGCTCACCTCGACGGCGGCGAATCCGACGGCGCACTGTCGTCCGTTGATCGATCGCGAGGCGCGGGATCGGTTCGTTTACCCACGACGACGACGACGCCGATGCGCCGAACCCACTTAGTCGTCGACGCCGCCAACGACCTCCGCCTGCGAAGCGCGAAGAGGGACAGGAGGGGAGGGGCGCAGAAGACGAGAAGCAGGGCGCGGCGGTAGGGTCGGGAAGGCCGGCAGATGGGGACTGGATTGCGGATTTTCTCTCGGGTTTTGGGCTTATTGGATTCGAAGGAGACCTATCGCGCCTAAAATAGAGAAGCTTTAATTTTGGTGAGCGGAGATTCGGTCAAAGGACGGAGAGATGTCGAAAGAGGGGAGGGGCGTGGAGGAGGAGAAGCAGAGGAGAGAAGACTTGCAGGTCACCAGAAGGGGCCCGACTTATCTCAGGCCCCATCGCTTTGAAGCGTTCGGTCAAGAAGGTGACAAAAGATTTCGAAATTCTGACCCAACGGATTCATGCAAGGAGCTAGCACCCAGAGAAAGCCCAGTTCCATGGAAATGGATATTGGAAGCGCAGCCAGGGGACAGCGCAGCGAAGAAGACATTCCTCGAAGACACGTCGATTCCATCGATGACCTTCGCGGCGAACCGCGCGGAGCAGATGCGGCCGGGCGGAAGGAGGCGCGATCCGAGATGCATGGGGCGCGGGGGGCGCACGCGAGAGCGCGGAGGGCCGCCGGAGGCCCTCGCGAGGAGGAAGAAGGACTAACGATTCCTCCGATCGCGCCGGCCAGGGATCGACAGACGCCGCGCCTCGACTCTCCGCCCAGCGAAGCGCCCTTGAGACGGCACGAAGTGTCCCGAAGCCAGCAGCTGCGCGCGGCGACGCGAAGCCTACGCACCCGTCGAAATCCGCGGATTGGAATCCTCGCCTACGCGGCGTTCACACTCGAATCCGAGATCGCGGCGGGACCGACGGCCTCCTAAGAAGGACTCGTGCGCGGGAGAGGTGCAGTGACCCTCTCTCGGATACAGTATGCCTCGCCGAGGAGGGGACATACGGAAAAGGCGGGAGGGGTACATCTGGGCTCGGAAGGTGTGAGTCCACTGGGCTCCACCTCAAGTAGGTGGATCTGACTGTCTTTGGGGTGGAACCCTGGTAGGTCCTTGGAGACCGAACGCTGGCAGACCCTCATCTCCTTCTTCTTCCAGGTTCTCAGGTCCACATGCTTCGTTGTGTCAAGTGACAGTTTGTCACTCGGCGTTCCAAGTGGACCGTTGGAAGCCGCTTTGGGCGAGGAGTGCGAGTGAAGACATTAATTTTTAACGAGTGCGCGCGGCGATTTCAAAAGCGATCGGAGTGAGGGAAGCCGAGGAGGAGTGCGAAGCACGACCTTCGCGGGGATCTCAGCGCCGCACTTAGGAGGAGCGACGCGGACGAGAAGGACGACACAAAGAGTCAATCAATCGGCGTCGAACAGATGGCGTTCGCTCTTCTCCCTCCTGCCGGAGAGCGGCAACTAGTCCTGACTTCTCGCACGACTCCGCACGACGACGAAAACCTTTGGGACCGAGAGGTCGAGGATTTAATGCAGCGCTCTCCTTCTTTTACAACGAGGAGAGCCTCGAGAGAAGCCGGGCTGGAAAAACATGGAGAAGAGTTCCCACAGAGTCGGGAATTGGAAGGGAAGGGACCAGAAGAGAAGCACAGCCTTGGGAGGGACCGCCGCCGATGGGTATGCGATGTCAGATGGAGATGCAAATCTAGAGCGCTGGACGGAGAGCATCTGCGCTGTGTGAATCGGAGATGCATTTCGGGTTTCCAACGTGATTGGGGGACCCCAAGGTGTGCAGAGTTTGTTTTTGGTGGCTCTAATCCTTAGCATGATGCTTCTGAGGGTGGGTGGACCTTTGATTGGTAAATTTGTTCCAAAAACAGAGCAAAAAACGTGCTGAAGAACATCGGGAGGACCACAGAAGTTCTTAAAGGCTAGATTCACAAGATATGGTCGCTTTAAGTGCAAGGATAAGATAAAAATTGGACCATAAATTGAGCCTATCTTGACAATCAGTGGTGGTCAAGACCCACCCACTTCATGCGTACTTTCTGTCCCCTTTCTCGCTCTTCCCTCCCTCGCTCAGATCCCCAGTGACTCCCCAGATCAGAAGAAAAAGAGTTGGACTCCCATCGACCCTGGTGTGAATTCGGGCGGCCAGCACTGTCTTCTCCCCACGTCTTGGGTTTCCCTCCGCGCGCGAACAACTGCGGCTGGGTCAACAGCGGCGCCGAATTTCGGCGAATCTGCGTTTCCGGCGGGGCGAAAGTGCACCCAGGTCCCCGAGGACCCTTTCAAAGTGCGGCGGACGGAGAAAAACGGCCGAGGTCAGAAGGAGCTCCGGGCGGTGAGTCGGCCGCATCGATCGTCCCCGCTCCGCGCCTCCGAAGACTTACGACGGGCCCTCCGCCGCCAAGAAGAGGCGACGCGAGAGTTCGTCAGATTTCCCGGCGGCCGAGCGAAAGAGAATCGAGAAGCGACGTCGACTGGTCCCGCCGCGAATTTCGGCGTCCTCCGGTGGAAGAGGCTGGGCTGGACGCAGGGGACAGGAAAAGAGCCTCGAAGGAGGGAGGAAAATATATCTAGGGGTGGCATTCGTTTTAGGGTCAGAGTTGGCCTGAAATTGGACCTAACTTCAGAGCTGATATGTTCTTATTTTAGTCCCCATTTGTAGAAGTAGATGAGGCCCAGAAACCAAAGCGGTTTTCCCAAAACCTTCTTTCATCCAGAAGCACCCTTTGTTTTGTGAATTCTAAGATCTGTTTCCACAAGGCTGTGGAGGCGCAAGATGGATCTCCCGTCCGTGTTACATCCACGGAGCAGATGCGCCGTTTACTGCGCACCGGCGACATTCCTCGGGAGGGAAAACACTCAACTGCGGTGACAGGGCACGGCTAATTGCGCGCCTTGTGGGGCAGGAGGTGAGGGTGGGCACCTCGCGCGGCCCCCTCGACGGTCGTCCTCCGCGAGGACGACAGCTGACCAGAGATCGATCGCTCACATAATCTCTGTCGACGACTGTTTCCGAGCGGCAGACTACACGCGGCGGCGGAGCACACCTCCGAGGCCGGCTGGGCGCGCCGACCGGGAGACCCGCAGAGAGCGCAGAGCCAGGGAGAAGGGTTCTGCGTCGGGAAGAGGCAGAAGGGGGAAGTTGAAGGGAAGGTGACCAGGGACGGGGGAGACTTAGGATTGAGCCACAATGGGGTGAGGGATACACGTGATTTAGATAAAGATGGCTTTCGTTACCTAGTTGCTCTAACATGGAGGGAAAAGAGTGATTCGATATGGGCTTACTTGGATCAGGAAGGGTGAATTGAAGGTGAACTTGAACAGGAGATACAAGCATTGAAAAATTCAGGACATCGAACATTATCCTTCATCCAGAGTCCTCCTTGATGTGATCACGAATGGGATGACCAAAATTCATCACACCGCGACAATTCGGCTTCGCGGAAATATGATACTGCTATCCTCCCTTTGTTTTTGCTACCAACTGGGAATGTCGCAAGAGCAGAAGGACCTCCAGAGGGGGGGGGGGAGAGGTTCTTCCTGGAGGAGAACACCAACAGATATGAATGTGACAAACACATTGAATCTTTAGGTTTTCAAAGTCAAATGTCTCTGGGAGGTATCGAACCTGCTACCTCCAAACTGGCAAACAAACGCGCTACCAGTTTGACTACCAAATCCAGGGGCCCTTGATGAGTCACGTTGTGTCTTGTGCTCTGGACTGATCTTCACATGCTTTGTTCTCTAGCAAGACTTGCTCTCTGGTGGATCTTTGGCCATTTTCGGGCGTTCACGTACCAAGTACTGCATGCGTGCAAAATTCCAGAGATCGGTACTAACCACATGGGACCACTTCCTCCATGACGTCAGGGGATTACGGTATCTCACACCGCTGAAGTATAATAGTCGGTGGCGTCTTCCTGTGTAGCGCGTGTGCACCCGCTATCGGGAAAAGCTCCAAGGCGAGAAACCGCTTCTCACTCCTCGCGTTATCAGTCCGGTTCGCCGCGTTTTGCAACTGAGTAATTTATTGACGGCCTCCTTCTGGGACGTGTGCTGGTCAGGGATGCGCACGCTCCTCGCCGTTCTCCTCCTTGTCATCGGGGTCTCCGCACAGAATGGGATCAGCTTCAACCAGATGGTCGGCCGGCTCAGGGAGCTCGAGTGGCAGAGACAGGTAATGTCCGGGACCATTGGACCCCTTTTTAGGGTTCTACTTGGGAGATAATTGGTTCTTCTGTTGACAGTCTTTCCAGGTCTAGGTGCTTGTGGTTTTCTGTACCCAGCCCTTCCTTCTTTGACCCCAATTAGCCCTCTTCGAAAGGCAATTTGGCCCCTTGTTTCCAGCCTTAGCTAGCCCTCTTTTTTTGTAGCTAGGGAATCCTCCTTGATATAGCCTCCTAATTCCCAATTAAAAACCATTTTAGCCTCAATTTCCAAAGTGACTGTATTTTCTAAGTTCCTTTAAAAAGATCTGCTTTTGACCCAAAATTAGCGAATTCTTGAGGGGTGCCCTCAATGGACAAATTGTTATTCGCCATTTGGATCTTTGTACCCTCACATCTACTTCTAATCAATCCTTATAGAACCCACAGTACTTCCGCGTCTCCAGCGTGCCGACCTTCGAGGCCCTCATCCGGGCGAACTCCGCCAACCCAAGCATGAACGTCAATCCCGACTGTCAGCAGGACATAAACCTCCTACTGCAAGGCTTCGAGTCCGCAGTGCTCAGCGGATTCCAGAACATGACCCAGGAGGCGCAGCTTGTCATAAAAAGTAAGTGTCCGATCGATCTTGGGCGAAGAACGGTCTTATCACAAACGTCATGAAACAAAGCGATAACGTGGTGAAGCCCGTCCGAAGCTGTAAAGGATATTTACGATGCTCCTTCTGCAGAGAGGACAAAGTGCGGAGTTTAACGACTTTCCTGAGCGTTGCTACACGTGTTCCGCTCTGGGAAGCCTCTGCCGAACGTAGGGGATTAGCAGGGCGCTATCAGCTGGAGCCAAAACAGATTTGCCTTCTTATCAGTGAAATTAGCGCGTTTCAGTGCTGGATGCGACGGCGAAAATCCCGCCAGGAATTCTGCATGGACACCACAATTTCATGGGGATGTACTCGGAGTGCATCGAGATCGACTATAAGCTGAAGAACTCCACAAGACACCTCCGAGGCTCCTATAACAGGTAGGGTTTGAAGGGAGAAGTAGGCGTTATCCGTTTAAAGGGAGAATTATCCTCTTTGGAAGGAATGAGCCTCGCTTTATGATATTTTTGGACCTCTTAATGAGAGAAGGGAGGAGGGGGACGTTGCTGTTCCCGCAGTGGACTTACAATTAGCCCCTTCCTTGGGGGCGTGGCCTTCATGTGATGCAATCGATCAGAGAGTGTTGGCTTCCTCCTTCCTTCCCAGCAGGCTCCAAGGCCGGAAACGCCGAGTTTAAGTGTTTAACATCCTTCGCACGTAATTGACGCCAGTTAGAGGCCAGAAATCCCCAGTTCCGTGTGCGGTTCATTTTGCAGGCCACGTAGGATGACAAAGAATGCACTATTTCTGGATTTGGGCCAGATTTTCCGAACACGTGGTTCTAGCTTTAACCGGTAGAGGATATTGGTGGTGTGGGACCCTTCTCCTCCGGATTGAGGCGACCTAGAGGACCTCTGTGGCTCTCACAGATGTCAAACCCTTTCTCATTCATCTTCTAACCTTAAAATCAACATCAAATGTTCAGATACACCCTTGGAGTGAATGGAAGTTGCTCGGACAAACACACCGTTCGAATGGGCTGGGACTTCTGTGCGCCCCAATCCTGTGCCACGGACAAGGACCTCATGGTGTTGTCGGGCTTCCTCACTCAGGAAGTCGACCTTTTCGTCCACGCCAACTTCTCCAACCCCGTGTGCAAAGTGGTGACCATGGGGGACCAGAAGAAGCAGCAGCACAAGAATGCTGGGACCTGGATCATCACGTAGGGAGCTTCTTCTTGGCGGTCTTAAAGGCCTCTTCAGGGCGATCATGGGAGCGATCGGCGTCACGGGAATCGCCGCCGCCATCTTCGACTACTTCATTCTGCCCTTGCATAAGGACCGGCCCTACGTTAAATGTAAGACCTTCGGTCCGTGAGACCAGGAAAGCGAAGTATATAGCATCAGGTTCTAGAGCTCTTTTTCGAGTTTCAAGCCCCGTTCCTTGTTTATCACCACCATTTCCTTATCATCAGCTTTGTCAGTTGTATCATTTTTAATCACGTTATCATCCAAAAGAATGATTGAGCACGGCATAGCAATGGTCAGGGCCACAGCCTAGAGGTCTATCCTAAACCTCCCCTACTCTCACCCGTTCCAGCCTTCCCCATGAAGATCTTCCTGGCCTTCTCCTTCTACACGAACATCGTCGAGATCTTCGACACGGAGAGCGCAGGGAAGCCCGGCCAGATCGGACCTATCCACTGCATGCGCTTCTTCTCCATGAGCTGGGTTATCATTGGACACACGCTCGGCGTCTTCCTTGCCTACAGTAGTAAGTCTTCTAGAAGGCGCTTCTGCCTTTGAATAGCCTTCTCCACCTGTAAACCCCTTCTTAGACAACCCGGTGGACGTGCTGGACGAGGTGAAGCAAGTGACCACGCAGATCATCACCAACGCCTACTACGCCGTGGACACCTTCCTCTTCATCTCGGGACTCCTCGTCGCCTTCATCTGGTTCAAGTCCTACAAGAGGAACCGTCGCCAGACCATGAGTCTCCCCGCCTGGGTCCTCTTCTACGTCCACCGACTGCTTCGGTAAGGCTTCTACGGACTTCAGAATCCAATTTCCTCCGTCCATTCCAGGCTCTCGCCGCCCTACTACATCGCCATCCTCTTCTACACCTTCGTCTTCCGCACGTTCCTCTACAACATGCCCGTCTACATGACCGAGGTGAGCCCTAGCGCCCCTACCAAGTCACACCCTAAGCACTTTAGGTCCTGGCCGACCCTTGTCCCAAGAACTGGTGGGTCAACCTCCTCTACTTGAACAACTTCATCAACTACCAGGAACAGGTCAGTCCTTCTTCTCGCTCTCGCTCAGCCTCTCCTACAGTGCTACCTCGTGTCGTGGTACTTGTCCACGGACCTCCAGATCTACCTCTTCGCGCCGCTTATCCTCATCCCCCTCGCCATCAGGCCCCTGTTCGGCTACCTCGCTGCGGGTGGTCTCTTCTTGGCGTCGACGGCCGCGAACCTCGCCACGGTCTACTCGCTCCACTACCCTCCTTCGGACTACCCCTACGGCACGATGGATAAGAAGATGAAGCACTACGAGATGTACACCATGCTCATCTACGACGCTCCTTGGATCCGCTGCCAGCCGTAAGCGGAGACCTTCTGACGGCGTAGATCCTTGGGTTTAGGTACATAATCGGAATGATGACGGGCTACCTCCTCATGATGAAGCCCAAGATGCGACTCAACAGAGTAAGCCAAGCAGAGATCCATCCTTCCTAGCTCCTTCTTTTCAGATCCTGAACCTCGTCCTCTGGGTGGTCAGCGCGGGACTCATGGCCACGTGCACTCTCACCCTCTTCGACTGGTCCAACGGCACCGAGATCTCGCTCACTTCCCGCGCCATGTACTCCGCCTTGAGGTAAGCCCTGGTGACACTCACGACCACCACCTCCCGCTCAGCAAGCCTGCTTGGGGACTGGCCTTGTCCTGGATCATCATCTCCTGCTTCTACGGTTACGGAGGCCCCATCAACTCCTTCATGTCCTGGGCGATCTGGGTAAGGTTTCCCCACGTAACCTTCTCCACCGTAATCTCTAGGTCCCACTCGGAAGGCTGAGCTACTGCGCCTACTTGATCCACATCTGCGTTGTCGTCTACGTGTAAGTGAGCTCCTGGACTGGAACGGGAATCAGGCTGATCTTGTAGCACGGGACTAACGGAGACCGACCTCATCTGGTCCAACTTCTCGCAATCGGCCGTCAGCTTCATCATTCCCGTCATAGGACTCACCTACTTCTTCTCAGTCTTCTGGAGTTCAGCCTTCGAGATCTCCCTCGGCAAGGTGGAAGGACTCTTGATAGGAAACCTCCGCAAGCCTCGCCAACCCCGACCTTCCGTTCCTCCCGAGACGAAGAAGGAGTTCTCCATGGAGACCACCGTGTCCTGTCCCGATGGGGTCCGTATAGATAACTCCGAAGAAGGAGGGCGCCAGGAGATGAACGGAAAACTGGAGTGAAGCCGGCGCTGGGACACTGTTTGTAAATAAGGAAGTTGTGTTTGATAGATTAAAAGATTGTTTGTTGCCTATCCTTAGTCCTCGGAAGACAAGGAAGACTTCTTGAGGAAGAAGTACACATGGAAGAAGGAGTATCTTTACATCAACAACAACAACAGAAATTAACAAGCAATAGAAACTTTCCCGCAATCAATTCACTTCTTCTTCCACTTCTGGCTCTGGCTCTTCGGCGATGGCGTCCATCTCGCCGTAATTCTCAACCTTCATGTCGTTGAGCCCCAGCATCTCGTTGTGGTCGTAATTCCTTTCGTAAAATTCTTTCTGGATTCGGGGATCGTCGAGAGGGGCTGCCAAACTCTGAAAGATACTAAGTTATGAGAATCCACAGAAGATAAGAACAAACCTGGACGTAGCTGTTACCCGCGGGGTCGTCGAGGATCACCGTCAGCTCGCGCTTTAAGGAAATAGCCTCGTCGAATTGTGCCAACAAATCCTCCATCTTCTTGCGCTCTTCATCCGTGGCACTATCGCCGAAGAAGAAGCGGCCCTGCTCGGACAGCTGATCCCGAGTTGCGGAGAGTAGGCCTTCGATCGTGGTGAAGCGGCCACCCAGAGCGCCGTATCCAACTTCAAGATCGAGCTCAGGGATCTCCAGGCTGCAGGTATCCGATTTTAGAACATCGCGGGCAAGATCGACGTCCTGAAGATCCAAAATATGATTTTGCTGGATATGGTGATAGGATACCTCTTTTATGGTGACGGTAGTTTTGCATCCATACTCCTTGATGGAACCGCCGGACTTGACCTCGTTGGATTTATTGCCACACAGATCGCAAGAGGTGGACATGATGATGACCGTTTGGAAGTATGGAATGTCTAAAAGGAGAATGGAGTTACTAGGCTTGAAGTAGGGACAGGTGGCTTTTTGAACAAAAGTACCCTTCAAAATGTGTTGGAAGCAATAATGGCGACAAGCCAGTGGCCCTACTTATTGTTAGAAGGCCGACGTGCTGTATTCTATTGAAGCTTTCTATGTAGAAGGTCTGGTAACCTGACTCAGAAGACCATAAGAGCAAGAAGCCCATATCTAATTCATGCAATCACGCTCCAAATTGATTTTAACTTCAGATTGGCTTCAGCGGTGGAAGCCCCAAAAAATACCAATAAAGAAGGAAGGAGGCTGACCTGTCGGTTTCATCAAAGTTTCGCAAGGGGCGCCACAGCTGGGACAGTCCGTTTTGAATCGTAGGACTTCGTGTTTGGCATCTTCATATGAGCGCCACTCAGGGGCCTCGCTCTCATCCTCAACTTCGTCGTCGTCAGCGAATCCAAGAAGTTTGCGGTCGGCCAGGCGTCTGCAGTAATGTGAAGTGATGCAGCGAGGGTCGACGTGGAGGGGGTCGGGGCTCTGGATGTAGCAGTTGCCCGAAGGATCCGTCAGCTTCTGAAACGGAAGACATGTAGGTGAACCTCATTAACATCTGACTTTCGCAAGAAAAAATGAAGGAAAACTTACCAAGGTGAAAGGAGTCTTCAACTCCAAGCACGCGTCCACCTTCTCGATGAACTTATCGATCTTCTCGGCTCCTTCTGGATTCTGGATCCGCCTCAGTTCTTGATTCTGGAGCAGGCCGGACTTGACACGGCTCAGCACACCTTCCACGGTTGTAATCTCTAAACAGTCCTTAGAGCATTTGTGGGCTCAAGTCCGCCTACCTCCGGTCTGGGACTTGTGGGGAATCACAAGTTCGAGTTCTGGGATCTCCAGCTGGGCGTACTCGGACTTCACGATTTGACGATTGAGATCTTCAGGAAGCTTGGCGGTGAGCACGATTTCGGTGCCATGCTCCTGAACAGGCCAAATAAGATCTCGATATCCCAGAGATAGACTCACTTGTGCGGCTTCTCCACTCTGGAGCTCGTTGTTCCTGTGGCCACAGTGTTCGCAGGAGAAGGAGACGATGATGACTTGGCGGTAGTACGGTATCCGCGTGCACATCAAGCGCGTGATGCCCTAAAGCATACAACGATGAATCATGACAGGACGTAGAGTAAAGAAGAAGCTAAGGCGAAGAAATGATTAGCTTCATGATTAGGGCCTTGGGAGAGCCGAGAAGCCGAAAATGGCCTCTCAGCGAAAAACTCGATACGACTATTGACATCTCCAGAAGGTTTCAACTCATTAAGCTACTTACATTTTCGTGGCACTGCATGCACAAGGACTCGATCTCCATGGGTCGCTGCTCGACATCGTCGGCCGACAGATCCGCGAAGACGGTCGGCTTCGTCTCGACCACACCGTCGCTCATCGCTGATGTAGTTACCTGGAAAGGTAGTCAGCTTTAAAGTGGCTATCGGAACGGAGCATGGAAGCGTCGCCAGGAGAAGACACAGTCCACAGAAGAAGACAGACGGAAGGGAGACAAACAACGTTCTGTATCAATCTACAGTACGCAATCGGTCTGGTAAAGGCACGCCGCTTCGAAACCACACGAGCTGCGGCAAATGTCTGCATTCCAACAGACACAGAATATTCTAGAGGCTTCTGGATCGTCTGGAGTTCAAAGACAGTAGGAGGGGCCAGCGCCTCCAGGCTTGCTTGCCGGCAGTGCTGTGGGCAGTCGCAGCTCAAGGCAATCAAGATCCAACCCAACTCTTCTGAACTCTTGAGTTCTCCCTGCTGCCACCACCACTGTCCCCCCTTGAACACATCTCAACTGGTTACATTCAGTTTATGGACAGTTATCGTGAGGAGAAACCCGATTTCCGTTTGGTATTTACACTCTCCTAGAAGACGGTGATGTTCGAAGGCGGTTTGGGGCCTCGCGTCGTCATCGAGTCGATATGGACGCTGTAGGGTCGCTTGTGGTCGCCGCCTCGCAGGAGACTCCTTGGGGAGCGGACGCCCGAGGGGTTCGTTGAATCGGAGACGCGCCAAGTACTTGTCCGCGAGAACGTTTCGAAGGAGGTCTTCTGGCCAGGAGAGGGGACCTCCACGGAGTAGGTTGACCTCCGGCTCTGAGAATTCGTCTTCATGGGGAATCGCCCACTCGCCGAGTTCGAGGAGGAGCTCCGGTCTCCTCCGCTCGAGTAGCGCGATGAGTTCCTCTGGTTTTCGTCGTGGTACCTGGAATGAAGAGTCAGTTAGAGGTCACCGGTTTCCCCCGAAGCACAAGAAGCTTGTTCCCCAAGACGAACCTGCTCCCGGGCGGTCTGTAGACGGGATCGCCTTCGATCAAGACGCTCTGGGCCATTCTGCGGTTGACATCGTTGAGGGAACGATCGAAGTTGCGAATACGATAGGGATAAGCCACTTCATTGCCTTGACCCGCCAGGGGGTAGTAGGGTCCTGAGGAAGTGTAGAGCTGCGGAACCAAGTAGACGGAGGGAATGCGCAGGGTGGGGTTTGTGGGCACAATGGGCTTCACCGTCAGGATGAGGTTCTTCGCGTTGGCGTGCATCATGTCCGTCACCTGGTCGATGGTCTTCCCCGTGATCTGAAACGGTCTTACAGAAGGATACAACATGGAAGGACCTACGTCAATGGCGTTCACCTCGAGGATCTCGTCCCCCTTGGAGAGGAGGTTCGTCGACGCGGCCAGCCCGTTCTCCAGAAGACGGCTGATGAAGATGCCTGGCGTGGGGATGATGCCCCACGGAGTGATCCGCTCGCCCCATCCTGAAACAAAGTCGTTTAATCGCTTCCGATCAAGTTGAACTCACCTTCTTTGATGTAGAAGCCAAGGGGCTTGTTCGTATAGTAGCGACAGAGCTTGACACGGCGGTACTGGTGCGGGAGGATGTCCGCGTCGACGATGGAGGAGACGCGCCGGAAGTCTTGCGGCTGCGAGATGCTCACACGGTTCTTCTTCCGGGCGCTCGCCGGGTTACCGTAACCCAGCTGCTCCTCGTGGGACTCTCCGCGTCGTTGAAGTGTCACGCGAAGAAGGGCGCGTGGGGCGAGGAGACAGATTCGGAGATTCTGAAGGAGCACGGTAGGAAGGGAGGCGAGGGGAGCCCACGTCGTCGTTGGTGATGGGGAGAGTGTCGCCGTCGTTGGTGGTGTAGGAGAGGACGATGTCGTCGTAGGACCCGTCCTTCGAGATCAGGCCGTGGAGCTCCTTCATGGCCTGGAGGAAGTGGTCGAAGGTTTGGTCGGGCGGCTCCAGGCGGAGGAGGATGCGGCGGTAGTCCGCGCCGAACTTTGACTTTACGGGAACCGCGACCATCTGGAAGGAGAATGGTCAAGAGCTTCAAGTTCCGGGCTGTCAGCAGAGCCCCAATTCAATCCCAGGAACACCAGCTCTGCTTGACTGCTTCACATCGCGACTTCAAAATAAATGGATCCTTGGAAGGTCCAAAAAACATGAAATATCGTCTTCCCTAACACTCCCTCACTTCAGCTCACCTGGACACCCTTGGCTCCATCGAAGCCCGCGTTCGGCTTGAATCCTCGGAGGGCGCAGTTCGCGCCGCGTTTCCCACTCATAATACTTGACGGCTCCCCGAAAAGGACCCTAAAGTGACGAAAAATCAAACGGTCTCTGGAGGATCGCGAGCAGATCTCATCTCCCGAATGGGAAGCGTTCCGGGATGTGCCGAAAAACGGAATAAACATAAACACTCCGGGGCCCGGCGGGATCGGCGATGTAAACAAAAGTCGCCGCTGTAACGCGGCGGGCGAGGGAAAACGCGATTCATGACGGGGCGTTAATTAAGCGACTGGCAATTGCGGCGCCGGAAGAATGCCCCGGGGAGTGGACGATTAATGTCCCGGCCACCTGATGGTCTCAAGGAGGCGGCGGGTAAGGAAGACGGCGGAGGAGGACGGTCGAATCGATACAACGACGACGGTATTTGCATAAATGAATAGCAATCATGCCGGCGAACGGTTAGGTGCGCGCCAGTGACCTCTGCCCGTCTTTGTCCGCGGCACGGGGCGAGGGCTCGGACACAAGTGGAAGAAGGACGGTCACCTGCTGGGAGGAAAACCGGGCTGGGAGGAGGGAAGAAACTCGGATGGCAAACACGTCTTGACCGTCTTCAAATCGGCCAGAAGGAGAAGCGCGGTATACGGTATAAAGAAGCCCCGGAAGAGAAATAAGAGGAGCAGGACACCTTGCGAAGGGACCTGCTGAAGGCTGCTGGAACCGAACAAGAGCTACTGGGCTGCGTACTGTGACGTCCTGTAGATGCTTCTGCTTAGAAGACTTGCGGACGATTGCCTACTAGGACGTGTACGAACTCGGAAACCGTTTAAAGGAATGGGACGAGCTGTGGGTGATTCAGCTGGATCTCAGTTGAGCGTGATTCAGCCGGAGTTCACCTTCATTCTGAGTCACAATGAGTCACCATGGGGATGAGGTATCTGAGAACCTCCAGTTCACATTGTGGAGTAGGGAACAACGAATACGGTATAAAGAAGCCCCAGAGGAGAAATATAGAATGTCTGCTGCGATCCTTTAAACATGCCTCTGGGACCTTTTTTCGTTTCTCAACATCATCAATGCATTTTGCAAGTCCGAAAGCTCTCTTAAAAAGGGTGCGAAAAGATTTTTTAAGAGGCGCTGGGAAGGATCACGTCCGCCCCATGCTGAGAAGAGGAGGAAGAAATTCCTAGGCTCGAAGGAACTCACACCATTGAGATTCAGTGCGAAAATTAGAGTTCATAATTAATTAAAGGGTGAAAAACTTCATACTTGAGGAAGAATCGGGCACAAAAGCTTCCTATAAGAGCTCTTTAAAAGAGGCCTACTTTTTCCAATCGAATTTTCTAAATCCATAGAACTCACACCGAAATGAAGGATAACACTGCTTTCAAAAAGACCAAAACCGAACTCCTCTAGGGGATAAGGACTACAGTGCATATGAGCCCGGGCTGACAGTGATGAATGGGTGTGTGACACCCTTGGAAATGCCCCTAGGAAGAACGGTCCATTCAGCGGCTTCTTCTTGCGCGCCAGCTGCGTCCAGAATTAGCATAACGCAGCGATCTCAAGTGCCCTCCAACCCCTAGGCCGTAAAGGAAACGCCAATTAAACGCGAGGGAAACGTATCCTTCTTCGGCGCTCTGCAAACATCGCCTCGGCGCCATTAATTGGCGACGAAGACGCCTCGTGACATGCGACCACTTCTAGGGTGTACAATGGGTAAGGTTGGCAATAGGGTCGGGTCTCTGGTTTCGGAGGGTTGGATCCTGTCAAGAAGTTCATGGTATAAAATTACATTTTTTTCGAGTTCCAAACCTAACATTTGGCTCAGGACCAGGAAACCAAACGGATAAAGAAGATACCGGACAGGAAAGATGGTGGGATCAACATTAATGTGTTGTTTTCATCCAAATACACACCTGATCCAACACCTGACGTTTTGTTTGGCGCCTATTTTTAGTTCTTGGTAATGGAAACCGGAATATTCGGTTTGGTTTTCGGTTTCAGTGGGCTGAGATCACTAGATCAAGAGATTAAGCAGGGAAAGCTGGTACTTCTTTCAAGTACATTCCTGTGATGCCGACTGGGTCCTGAAACGACACTCGAGCCGAGCCGGCTCGATTTCCGTGCGAGCCTTAAGCCCGCTTATTCTGTTAGTGACGTAGTGTTTTACCCCAAAAAGATTTGTTTGCTTGGGAGAGTCTCTACTTCAGCCAGAGGGACTTCCCCGGGGACCCTCTCGGCTAGACGCACTCCGCCACGACTTGCCTGACGCCGTCCACCGTCTCGTCTGTGATTTCGCGCACTGTCTCGGATCGTCTTCGCTCGCTTCTGCGCCGACTAGACGGGCTACCGTAGCGGCCTGCGATCGATACCCCTGCGCATGGTCGTCTCTCCTCTTGACACCTTTGGTTTCTCCGACAAGTACCCTGGTGATCAGAGTGGGGAACTCGGCGAAGAATCGACCGAGAGCGACTCCATCCCGGGCCTGAGCGCTCAAGTAGACTCCGAGACCGGTTTCGGACTCGCTCCTCTCCCTGTTAGTCATTGTAAAGTAGCTGAGAAGACAATCTACCCGGGGGCGTTCTTGGGCTAGATGAGCTTTTAATTGTCCTGATTGCTGAGTATTTGATTTCTATCCCAACATCTGAGAATAGCTCCCAATCGATGTCCTATATCCCTGCTAAAGATTAGCAAATCCGATTAAATCTCCAATTTTCCATTTGATTATTTCCTTTTTTCCTAGATTCTTATCGTAAAAGACTCCGTTCTCACCGACAAATTTCAAATCTTTGTGAATCATGACTATTTTCGCGGTCTCCTGCCTCCCTGCAAGTTGTTTTCTGCCAAGAAGCGTGTTACGTGGTTTTTGATACGGCGTTGTTTACACCTGATCGCCTCGTTTTTATGCTCCGCGGCCATCGGTGTCACTGTTTCCCTTTGCCGCGCTGATATCGACTCGCGTTCTTTCAGATGCGGTGCTTGGGATGTCGGTGCTTCTGAACGATGAGAATCTCTGCCCCACCGAGTTCTGTCGGATGCTGTATCGCCGCGAGTCCAATGAATGGCGTTTTAGTGTTGTCGTCTCCGACGTCATTGAGTCCCGCTCTATGCTAGGCCACGCTGACTACCGATTAGTCGTGACGGTTAGTTCCCTCTTCTTTATTCACTTCCACGTAAAACGACTTTGGAGTATCTCAAATTTTGGACTTCAGAAGACCCCGATTTGACATCCCTACTCACTTTTACATTCTTGCTCACGCTCTCATTCCAGGCTGTCCCACGAAACGGCATAGAGTTCGAGGTCCGAAAGTTCACCTTGCTCACTCGATTCCGCCAACTCCACAAGTTGTGGACCCAGCTAGCGAAAATCCACCAGCAGGTAACTTTGGTGGTCTTAAGAGGTCATTATGTTCTTGTTCAGCTCTACCTGCACGGGACATTCCCCGAGTTTGCTCAACCGCGGTTCTTCGGGAAAAGCGAGCCGGACGTCATCATCGAGCGGGTCGAAGGGACGAAGCGATTCCTGAACTTCATCTTCGAGAGCGACGTACTATGCAAGAGTAAAGTGCTACACCAGTTTTTTGAGGTACGTGATCTCCTGCTGGTTGCATCCTAAAGTACGTTTTTCAGCAAGCTGTTGAAATGGAGCACACTCCCGATGTCACGGAGCCTATTGAAACTACGCTGTAAGTCGGGGCTTAGATCACTGTAGGGGGGTAGAATAAAAAACTGGGAACTGCAGCTTTTTCTTGCCCAAGTTCACCTCCATTCGGCTACAAGATCTCTTCCTATGCCGATTTCAGATCCACTGCCGCTCAGGACATTCTGTCGGAAACACCGCCATCGTCTTCGCTCGAAGAAGTAAACTAACTTTTGTGTGACTATTTAAGCATTTAGCCTTTGTACTGCGTGCCTTAGCCCTTAATAAAGCTTACCACCCACTCTATCCTGCTTTTTAGGTTTGCCTAAATTCCCCAGGGCCGGCAAATGAAAGTGCCGAAGGGCAAAGGACGGCCGGGGAGGACGACTTCTTCGAGTTCTCCTCGGTGACCGAGAACCCCTTTGACACTCATCCGCCCTCGGAGAACCCCTCCTTCCTAGGAAGAGTCTTCCCCAGGCTGAGGGATCAGGCCAGCCACTTCTCGATCGTGAGTTACTGAGGCTCGCCTAGCGTCATTCTTCGATTTCAGCAGAACAGAAGTGACATTTCGATCTCCGCGGAGTCCTTGCGTCCCACGAGTCGGGCCAGTTCAGGTGAAGCTACTAGGAATGAAAGATGGAATCTGGAAGTTTCAGTGAGCAGTGTCACTGGAGGAAGGTCCTCGGGTGGTGCTTCCGCGGAGGTGGACTATCTAGTCCACGCTGGACACTTCATCGCCACTGCTCAGCGCGCGGAAACCGAGAAGGCTTATGAACTAGCCTTCCACTGCTACAAGAACGCGGTCAACGTCCTTCTACAGGTACCAAAGTCCAGGCAATAAGGTTCAATTTGTTCTTCAGGGCGTCCAATTCGAAGGCGACCTCGCCAAGCGGAATGCGGTGCGCAAGAAGACTGTGAAGTACCTCATGAAAGCCGAGCGACTTGGCAGGGCGCACCTCTCCTTCGACGGAACTACTTTCGACATGGATTCGTGGCTCAACATCTCCCTTCAGGTTTGGATCCCTTCTTGTCCCATCTCTTGACCCTGTCCCTCCTACAGGACCCCAGCTTAATAGCGTTTCAAGCATCCAATAGTGCTCTGAAAACGTTCAAATTTCTGAAGGCTCTACCTTCCTTGGAACCTCCCAAACGAGTCCTTCTCGTGGAGGACACCGAGGGAAACAAGTACGTGATGAAGTTTCTGGAGAAGACGGCAAGACAGGCGAGCAGTGGGAGTGCACTCCACATGAATCTGGTCCCCATTGGAGTCTCCAACATGGTTCAGATGCACAAGTTCTTCGAAACCGACAACTTCATCATTCTCCTTCTTGAGTACATCGAGGGAGGACAGCTGTGGACCTTCCTGGTATGGCTTGCAACATTACTATGGAGGCTTCGGGCTTTTTCCTTGACATTGCGTCTGTCCTTTTAGGCCAACTACTTCGAGTCCTGTTCGCGTGAGCTGGAAATGGAAAGGGACGAAAAGGAGAGGACAAACAGCCCTCCAACGAAAACACAAACCACCGACGAGCCTTCTACTTCCCAAACCACCTTCTACGAGGCTGAAGAAGGCGACACGAACATCTACACCGGTAAGTATGGATACAGACCTTAAACGTTCAACAAATGATTCCAGGCCGGAAAGTCAGTTTCTCCGTGGGCTACGATCCTTCAGAAGACGACGACGAAACGGCCTTCGACGCCATCCTTAGGCAGCACGCCAACGCTAGGGACAGCATCGACAGCGTGGAAGGCCTTCTGAGCTGTGCTGTGGGTGTAGACGCCGCCGCCTCCTTGGCGGCGGGCCTGTCCCCGACTTCTTCTCCGGCCATTCCCCGGCTCTCCACGCTCCGGAAGTCGTCGGCCACGGCGGGAGACGTACCGTTCCGAAAGGTCCTCAGCAACAGTACGGTCAACGCGGGCATCGAGCAGTTCTCCGTGGAAGAAGAGCGAACGGAGCGGGTGGAGGCCGATGAAGAAGCACCCGCGAAGATCGACCTAGGCAGTGGAGATGCCAGGAGGCGCCGCACTCTGTCAATGAAAGGTTTGTGGGATAGGATTTGCAGGTTTAAGTCGTAGATTGCAGACGGAGCTGAGATGACGCTAGAAGAGGCGCTCGCCTACTGCAAATCCAAGTTGGCCCTGGGTCACAAGTGGTCGAAGTCCAAAGCCCTCCCGGGGACACTTGTGGCCCACTGGGCTGCGCAGCTCGTCAGCGCTCTCTACCTGCTTCACTCGCAGAACATCATCGTCAGGTACCCAGTCTTCCATGACTCTTCAACGAGTTCTTCAGAGATCTGCGGCCCGAGAACCTGCTGATCGACATGGATGGCAACTTAAGACTCACCTACTGTAGCCGTTGGACCAACGTGGAACATGTGATCGGTCGACACGGTCAGGAGTCCCAGTACTGCGCTCCAGGTAACTCTAATTGGACTTGCAAACGAACTCAAGGAAGCCTTCTCCTTCAGAAGTGTGCAAAGTTGGCGAGACGATCACGGACGCCGCTGACAGGTACTCACTGGGGCTCATTCTCTACGAACTTCTCTGTGGAGTGCCCTTCCACGTGGTCTCTCCGCACGGACCGTCCAACTACGCCGTGTGCGAGCTGCTTCTTCCAGCGTCGGCCGACATCAGCTTCGCGGCTCACGATCTGCTCACGAGGTACTCCATTCCATTCGTCAACATTTATCTCGTTTCCAGGCTCTTGATTACCAATCCACACGAGCGACTCTCGGACGACGACCTCCGCGCGCACCCTTTCTTCAGCTCCTGCGACTGGCGGCTCTATGACTCCTCCAAAGCTCGCGAAGCCCCCGAGGTCGAACGGCCCACCGCCAACTCCAACTTCAAAAACGCTCCTGGATCGAATCTCGTCATCGGAATCGGAAGCAACTCTCCGAAGAGTGTAGGCCGGACGCACGATACCGTAACCCCCCTCTCCTTGCAGAAGAAGACTCCGTCGCCGAGCCTCCGCACCCAATCAGCGCCGACTCCGGAGATCGCCAAGAACATCTCCGAGCCTCTGAATCCGGTTTCCCTGGTGGAATTGTCCTGAATCTTCCGAAGACTTCTTTGTCCAGTATTTAGCTTCTTCTAGTCCTTCTCTGTGATTAACTCCGTATTTTCGGTGAAGGCAGCAGGTAGACCACAAAGCCTAACGTTCCAACCATTCACTTCCCTTCTCTGTACAGACCAAATCGCTTAAAATTCTTTATCGCAAACAATGTAAATAATTAAACACAGCTTTCACTTACCCGTCGTGTCCAACATATCACTCACCACCATGACAGTCCAGGATCATGGCGTTCTCCGGACCTCGTTCCAGCTGGCGCACAACGCGCTCTAAATCCTCCACGATCTTGCTCAGTTGCGGCTTCGGCAACGTCGGAGGGCTTCTCTGCCAGAGTGAGGGCCGCGGCTCTCTAGAGCCGCTATCCCGCTCCAGATTGAGCGCAGTTTGCAGCAAAGGCGGCGCATCATCAATCTTGTCGATCTTACCAAATCGTCTAAGGAGGATAGGAATAAAGTATGACAGTGCTACTTACTCTAAGACGGAAAGAAGTCGAGCAGCCTTGGGCCTATCCTTGGACTTCGGCTCACTCGCACATAGAGTAGTCGCCAGCTTACGGCACTTCTCCGCCGTCACGTACTTCATGTTCTCTTCCAGGAAAGGAATCACTTCGGCGTAGTCGCCTTCTCTCAGATCTCCTTCGGCGTATTCCTGGACCACGAAGTCGAAGAACCCTCGGACATCAGGGGTTAGCTCCTGGATTTCGTCTTCTTCGATTTTCCCGATCAGTTGCCGGATCAGTTTCAGCAACGCTTCTCGCTCGAATTTGCGGCGCCGAACAGTGCCCTCCTCGTAGATGCGTATGCATTGCCACAGAAGATCACCTGAAGCCAGAGATGAGGAAGGCATAGGAAGAATCTCCACATCTCCCCAGGACAGTCCTCCCAGGCTCGTCCCAGGTCCTGCAGCCCCGAACAGCAGAAGAACTCACGATGTAGGTCCAGTTTGGAGGTGGAGCTCCAAAATTTGACTGCTCTCTCCCACATTTCGAGGAAGGAGGTCTTATCCAAGAGATTTCCATCCCGGAAAACGTAGAAGAAGCGCTGCAGGAAATCGCCCCAGTGTGACTCGGAGCGCTCGAAGTCTTCATCGGAGAGCAGTCGGAAGAAATCCGAGCAGATCGCCAGCGCGAAGTCCGGAATCTGCTTCTCGGCATCGAACTCCTGCGTGTATTCCACGATTTCATCCCGGAAAGCGGCGATGAGTTCTTGATCTAAGAATCAACGCGATGTAACCAACGGGAATCGAGCACAAACCGTTCGAGGCGACGACGTCTTCGATAATCCTATCGATCGCCGCCTTGCCGATCATGGAGTACACCGCCGGGGAGCCGCGGAGGATCTCCCCGAGCGACTTCTTCACCAGCTCGCCGTAGTCGTCCGTCTCGGCCATGGGAAGAAGGGAACAGGTGGTGTCAGAGAGACGCACCTAAGCCTTCGAAGGAGATGGTTTCAGCGCCTTCGAAGAGAGGAGCTGACGATGTGTGATCTTTACTGTTCTATCTTGATACAGTAACCTATGCGTTTGGACACAGGGTGTGCGACTTGGCGAAGGTGGACTCGGCTCTTCAGAGGTTCGAGTGACTCACAATCGCTGTTAGTGAGTCACAATCGTGTCCAGGTCAAGTTGGGGGGTCAAAGGAAGGTTTCGAGTGGCGCAGGTCCTCTCCAAATCTCTCCGTCTTTAACACTTTTTAAGCACAAAGGAGAGTCCGCCTTAGGTCCCGTTTAGCTCTAAGAAGGCCGCTCTTGAGTGAAGTAGGCTAGACGGCTGGGTTGAAGATGGCCTTACCATCAAGAATAGTTGGGCAGATGAGGTGTATGTTTGCAGCTTATTTTATACAGTATTCTCTGCTGGACAAGCAAGTAACTCCTAAGGATCCTACGGTGGTAAAGTCGGAAAGGGTCCGTGTTTTTATGCTTTTATGAGAACCATTTACTTGAAGAAGCAATATTTAGAGATTAACAAGTAAACAAAAGAAGATCAAGGCGACGCTTCTCCTCTCCTCGGTCCCTGCTCCTGACGCTCGAGCAACTTGTAGAGCTTGTCTAAACAGGATGTCCTCACAACACGTCTCCCATCCTCCCATACCTAAGTCGCGGTTTGCTCTGACATCTCTGACGACCTTGACGACGGCCTGGATCTGCTTGTACTCGGTGCTGAGCCTGTTGAGCGCCATCAAGGTGCGCATTCCGGAGCAGCGAGCTTCCTCGAACTTGTCTCTCTCCAGCCAGAGCGCGTTGGGCTTGCAGGTGAGCTCCAGTTGGGCCTAAGGGGACTACGGTCAGGAGAAGGAAAGCAGAGAACAACCTTGATCGTGGACGCAAGTTTGGCAGCGCATTGGAACACCTGGTGAGGGTGCAGCTGGCAAAGACGTTGGATCATAGTGTACGAGAGAAGCTTGATATCGTGGTTGTCCTGGACTCCGTTTTCCAAGCAGCTGATGAACTCCACGACGTCGACCTGGTCCAAGCCGTTCTTCAGTAGCGTGTGTAAGCACTCAAAAGCAGCTTTTCGGTTATCCGCTCCGTCGTCAACAGTGTGCTTGAAAGGCCCTACGTCCTCCCCGTGGACCAGGCGCTCCTCGACAACGGTCTCCTTGTACAACATCGGCAGCAGTTCGCGCAGAAGGGGTCTCACCATCTTCATCTTCTTCTGCATGGCAGAGTTCAAGGTGCCGACGGCAAGACGTCGCACGCGGATATTGGCGTCCTCGATAAGACGCAGGAACTTCATGAGCACAGGCTTCAAGTGGACGTCCATTTGGCTCTCCTCCTCGACGAGCGCGAAGCAAATGCCCGCCACGGCAGTAGCTCTGGCGTGGTCGAACTCGGATTCAGTGCAGCTTGCCAGTATCTTGACGAGATAGGCTGGGTCGATAGTACCCATCTGGCGGACGCACTTTGTGACTACACTACTGGAATCCACGTTCTGGTGGCATCGACTGTCCATCAGCAGGACCTTCAGAACGTCGTCGACATAAGGACGGAAGAGCTCCTCGTAATGTTCGCGAATGTTGTCGGAGTCGAGAGCCTCGCTCAAGGAGTTGAGCAGGAGGTACTGCTTAGATTCGTTGACGATGTTGCTCAGAAGAGAAGGTAGAAACCTACTGGGGTTTTCAGCGACAATGGCACCCAAGGCAAGGCTGACGTGCGATCTAATGTCGTTGTGGACACAGAGGTCCATCATGTACTTCATGGGGTTGATCTTCGAGGCCGGTTCATCGTACACAGCTGGATAGATTCGGCCGATCTCGCCGAGGCAAATTAGGGCGAACAATCGGGCCGTGCTGTTCTCAGGAGTTGCGGCGTTTAGTTGCTGCGAGAACTGTGAGGTGAGCTCCACGGTCTTCTGAAGCTCTCCGGAGAGAAGGCACACCAGAGCATAACATTGAGCGATTGACTGCAAAGTTCTCCAGTTGAGGGAGCAGGGTCTATCGTACACGACCTTTGACAGTTTGTCGAGGAGTTCTTCGTAGCTGGGCTTGTTAGCCAGGGGAGCCTTAAGCAGAACTTCCAACAGGTTTAAGGCCAACCTCAGGATGTTCCCTTGGAGCAAGGGACTTCTGGTGAGAGTAATGAACGACTCGAGAAGCGGGCCTAAAGAGTGCGATATCTGATCGGGATAAGCAAGGATAGCATCTGCAAATGCTTATGGTCAAACGAGATTGGTCGACACATCTACTAACCTGACAAGAAGCGGAGAGCCAGAGGTTCCACGTTGGAAACAAAGGCGGGCATTTCGGAGATTACACGGACTAGCGCCTCTCCTTCCAGTCCGCCTTTGGGGAAGCGAGTGATAAGAGCGCAAAGAAGCTGCAGCGTGGCCAACTTCAAGGGTCGGATATTCTTCCTCAGGAACTCCGCCATCAGTCCAAGGGTGTCCGAGAGGATTCCTGCCATGTCGATCTTGAGTGGGCTCTCAACGATGACGGTGAGCGCCTTCACAGCGGCCAAGCGCGTCATCTCCTTCCTCAGGCTCTCCACAAGAATCTCAAGGAGTTCGTCGCTGTTGACGGCCGTGTTGTCGCCGAAGAAGGCCACCAAGACCCCGGCACATTCGATCACCCGCTCCTTCACTTCTTGGTCGATGTCGTTAGCCTTCAGCTTCGTGGCCACAGTCTTGTAAATCAAGCTAAGGAGCTTGAACAAGGTCGATTGATCCGGGAGGAGAGGAGCCGAGTTGGCGTCAGGGCGGAGAGCGATGAGCATCACGTGGAGCAGTTGGAGCGAAGACGAGGTCACCTTGTAGAACGACTCGTCCACCACATGTGTGATAAGTGGGACGAGGGTCTCGGCGTACAAGGAGAAGGCGCTGGCGTCGTGCAGGCTGACCATCGTCTCGATAAACTCCAGCAGGGACAGCTTGAAGTTGCCTTCCATTCCTTTGTCGTTCAAGGACATCGCCGTTGCAGGGATGATGGTGTCGAAGTACTCGACGAGGCACGCGGGATAGGCCCTGAGCAGATGCGCGAGAAGCAGGAAGCACTGCTGGCGGGTCTTCAAGGAGCGGCTCTTCATCTGGCGGCCGACTGCCTTCATCAGGGCCGGGACCTGGCTGTGTAGGGCCGTCAAGACCGCTACGTGGTCCTCGGTAAGCGACCCTTCGGGGTAGTAGACGCTACCCACTCGGACGACGCCACAGCCCGCAGAGGAAATGTCCTAAAGAAAGGGGTGAAATAGGGAACTGGAACGATGCGAACTCACCCTTCGCCAGACCTTGGGGACCGAGGTCCTCACCTCCTTCAGCAGCGAGACGTAGGACTGGAAGACGTCGATCCTCACGTACTCCTCGCGCTCCTTCATGCGCGCGATCAGCACAGATCCTAGGTCCTTGATCGAGTAGACCAGCTCGGAGCGTCTGGTTACGAGCTGAAAGTAGGTGGATTAAGAACAGCTATCAATGAAGCTCGTACCAAGGCCTGGATGCACTTCGCACTTGCGCGGCGAACCTTCCAGCTCATGTCCTCGTCGTCGGAGTAGTTCTCAAGGTCGGAGCTAGAAGTGTCCATCTCGTCCTGGCCACCCTCTCCTTCTTCGTCGAAGTTCGGGTCGAATTTGATGGCCTCCTTGACAAAGGAGATAACCTCTGGAAGGAAACCTTCGATCCTCATGGGGAAAGTGCGCACAAATGTTTCGATGGCGCCAACACAAGCCTCCTTCAGCTCCTCGTCTTCGTGGGCCGCGCTGACCCTTAGGACCATCGGGAGGACTTGGGAAAGGAACTCGGAGAAGCGACTGGCGGCCGAGCTCGCGAAGGAGGTCGCAAGAAGGACGTACGTTCTCAAGAGTGAGACCTTATTGGTCTCCTTACTCATAAGATCGATGAGGCTGGAGATGATCTTCTGCGCCACGTGAGGTTCGCATACAGAGGCCAGGGAGCTAAGGGCGTCAATAGCGCGTTTTCGGAGGGTGACTCGGTCGTTTCGAATCTGGACGAAGAGCACCTTCTCGAGCCCCGAGAAGTCGATCTCAGCATCCGGGTTGTTCTCAAACATGCTCAGCAGGCTGGCCACGACGTCCAGTAGGTGTATCTTGGCAGCAGGATCAACCTTCTCCGCCCGAGAGTCGTCGGATAGGGCGATGACGATCGTCGGCATCATCTTCCTTACGACGACAGGAGGAGTGCTTGGCGCGGTCATGATGGTCTTGATCGCGATCGCAGTGACGCTGTCATCGTGGCTCTTTAGTTCACTCCCCGGGTTCAAGAGCCTCTCGCACAGAACGTCCAGAACGGACAAACGCCCGATGGAGATCTTATGGCACAGAAGGACCAGGCTCTTCACCGCTAGGCACCGCAGCTCGCAGATGTTGTCGTCCAGTAACCGCGTGAACTCTGTGACGATCTGGAGAAGAGAGGACTGGTAGATATAGGGAGGAACTGACCTGTGCTTCTACACTGCCAGAAGGTTTCAACAAGCCTCGCTCTAGCGCGGCGATGACGTCGTTGGCCGCCATGTAGCGAATGTCCCTGTCAGGAGAGCTCATCTGCTTCAGCAGTATGCCGAAGTGGTAGATCATGTTGTGGAAGGTCGGCTCCATCCCCTCTCCGTCGTTCATCCTGCAAGGACACCGATTAATCTCTGGGTGCCTCTTGGATTTCCACGTGGACCGCACGCCGCGTACTCGGGATTCGAGCCAACATGAAAAACTTTGAACGGCTTGGTGGAAACAGTGGATACATGGAAGTTCGAAAAAGACCTTTCCAAAGGATGTTTTATCTCCGCCACCACCAATGACTAGGATCACTCTCCTCACTTCCTGCTTTGGCATTAAAATAGTTAGATATCTCCTTAAAGCATTTTCCTTTTGGCCTTTAGCGCTTCCTCAAAGCTTAAGTAGAAAGGTTTTGGCTATGTTGCCGTGGGAAGAACTGCACCTCAGGTCATGTCGCCTTTCCATTGATAAAGACGTTGCGAGGTTCCTTTCGTATGTCTTTGTATGATTTTAAGTTCCTTTTTGTCCCTGTGGATTGTCCTCCTCCTACATGTACTCCTACGGTCCACGCTTCAAAGGAAGAAGCTACTTATGGCGATGTAAACGACGTATTGTGTGATCGCAGAAGTCACAGTGGACTGGTTTCGCGTTGCTACATTTAGGATTCTCGCAACGCACGGTTAAGGACCTCCGAGGGTAGAAAGTTGGGACGAGTTCCAGCTTAGGCTGACGCGGCACACGAATGTCCTTCTGGAGGCCTGGCGTTTCGCAGCTCGACAAGCTGCCGTACATCTTGACAAACACAATGGACGTGTGTTTTGTAATGCATTGCTATATGAATTTTTTTCGCAGTTTTATTTCGCACTTTTCTTCGCAAAGATTCACAGATTCATCAATTTCGCAGTTTTCTGCTACTCTCTTAAGTGGCACGAAGGCAATTCTTAAGTGACACGGTTCCTGAGATTGGCTACAGGCTTGTACAGGGTGGCTTTACGTTACTATTGCAGTGGAATCACCTCCCCAGGTTTGCACGTCCTCGACCAACATTTGACCCCAAAGAAACCCTAAAGTCCACCATTCCTCATTATTTTCGATTATTCGGGACCGACGAGAAGCCAAGGATTATTGCCAGCCTTCTAGCGCTTCCCCCAACATATTAGTGGCGCCCTCTCCACGCTGCCTAGGTCTCCTTGGACTCGCGGAAAGGTCGGTTTCCGGGAACACGCGTTCCACCCGGCCGGCAGCTGGTTCTCATCTGCTCCGGGAAAGGTAGGCCGCTTAATAAGGGTGCGCCTCAGTTATTAAAGCGCTCGGTGTAAGATCGGTAATTATGTGCTTGCGCATGCATGGTGCCTAATCTGTCCATTAGCCGATCGGAGACGCATGAGTCGTTGGGACAGAGCAGATCTCTAAGAGATAGATGTGTAGAATCTCCGGCTGGAACCCTTAAGAGAAGCCCAGCTTTCTCTACCAGGACGTCGTCCATTAGCAGGACAGGGAACGTTAGAATGCATTCTGGATCGTTTTGCGTCCGATTGTCGACGGTGATTTCAGAGCAGGCGCTCTCGTCATCGGCGTCATCGAGAGTTGCATGAACAACGTCCACAGATGAGCTAGGAGTGGCCTAGAAGTCTTGGAAGTCCCCGCCCAGTAGCCCACACCCTCAGTTATTAAAGCCTCGGTGTAAGATCGGTAATTATGTGCTTGCGTATGCATTGCTCCCAATCTGATCGAAGATGCATGACTGATTTGCTGGGGCGAGCCAGATAACTGCAGGTCGGGACACTTTGGACTCTTCCTTCTTCGGCCCCATTTCCTCTAGATCGACTCCGTTTCAATCGACTCCACTTGAGCCCGGCACCCAAGCCCACCCGGAGCACGACCTCAGACCGCTAATTGCATGCTTGCGTGAGCGTTGCGTCCGCGCTCTAATCTGTCCATAGCCGATCGTGGGTAATTTGTTGTAACAAGCGGCGATTGCGCGTCCTGAGATGAAGAGGGATTCCGCCGATCCGCCGCTGATGCTGTAACAGCGGAGTCGCGCAACACCGCGCGGCGGACACCTTTGAGCGAGCGATCGTAAATCAGCGGCGACACCCATTACCGATCACCTGCGGCCACTCGGCTAACTTTCGCCCCGCCGGCACATCGTAAACGGATTCCCGGGCTACGGTAGTCGCCGCCGCCGCTGTTTTTGCCGAAGGGCGCAAGCTGAGGGTGTTCAATCATAATTTGCGCACTCCGCTCGTCCATCATAATCGGATAACGGAAAGCGCAAGCGCTGACATGAAACTTCGACTAGGGAGTCGAAGAAAAGGAGTCGAGTTTCATGGTTCCCTATCCCAGCTCTAGGAGCGATCTAGGGCCCTATCTCTCCTACCGTACTCCCTTAGCTTGTCGCACGCCCTGTTCCCAGGCCATTATCATATCGCCCGGACCCGGACGTGCTAATTCCGTCGGATTTCCGTCGTCCACAGGTCGACGTGTTGACATCTGGAGTGTCAAATCGAATCAAATCAACTCGAGGACTGTTTTCACAAATCGATTCAAGTAGGTGATTTAGATTTAGGCGTATTTTGGTCTCTTTAGAAGGAGGTTAAACCAAAAGGTCCCTTCGATTCAAATTTTCCACCTTCTGCATAGGTTTCCTAGGGTCCTATCTTAACGAACCTGCTCAAACACTTTATCTTAGATGAACCAAGCTTCTTTGAACGTTTAGGAACTACTTTCCCATGTCCTCAGATCATATTGCCTTCGAGAACATCGCAGTGCCAAGTGCCAGGCTCTCTGCCAACGCCCTGTTGACTTCTGCTCGGCTACGGTCGTTCTCGGCGGTCAGGAGGCGAGGGCGGCCTTCTGCGCCCGCGACGAGTCCCTGTGGGTGCGTGATAAGATGGATTTGATTCTGTTCGTGATTGATTCTCATGCCCGTGCTCTACCGGTTTTTTAAATATAACGCTTTATGTTTAGAGGGTTGCAACTGTCCGAGGCGTGTCGCCGCCTCGCGGTCTCCCGAAGGCGCAGACGCCCGGGCCCCCGAGTTTCAGCTCATATTTATCGAGCGATTTGTTACGTGATCTATGGGCAGTGGCGAAGATTGATGGCACTCCGCCGCAAACACAACGCAGCCACCGCGATCAGATTCCGCGCGGGCGGCACACGTCGATCCGTCTTCGTCGCCTTCGGGGCGAGATTCGACCAAATCCTCGCGACTTCTTCGCCCACTTCTGTCGACGCTCAGATTCTCGTCGCGCTCTTGTTTACATCGCGTATTGTTTCGGGAAAGCCCGAGTCGGGTCGACCGCGCCTGAGGTCTTGGGCGCCTAGTTCCGGGACCATTCTAAGCTGCTGACGTCTTGACTTGTGGTGTTTTAGTTAGAAGCCTATGGTTTTGTCAATATTTGGGAGACGATCGGGGCCAGCTTATCGCCTAATTCTAAGGCCAGAAATTGCTCCACGGAGCTCTAGACGAACTGGCCCAGATAGCCAAGTCTTCTGTTTGAGCCAGAACAAGCGGGACATCTCTTTCTCTGGCTAAAACTTAAATGTTCTTTCCGGGTGATTGGCCAATCGTCTATCACTATAAGTTGCTCAGCCGGCTTAGATTTCTTGCCCTTCTATGATACTTGCCTCTATATCATCTATTTGCATAGCTGAACGTTGTTTATTGTCATTACTTGTTGTCTGTTACTTAAGGCCGTCAGCAGACCCATAGGTTTTACAAAGAGAAGCCAAAAGAGGAAAACAGACCATTCGAGTATGAGAAGTCACGGGCTTTGGATCGCTTTTCGGTTTGTCAGTCGCTGAGCCTATTATAGGATTAGGGAACCGAAATAGCGCTCTAGTACGATTAGGCTCGTCTACGCACGGTTCTTCTCGATCAGAGGCTAAACCCAGATGGCTTTCCTGTGCACTCAATGTGTTCTCAGTTTAGCGTGAGAAGCCGATTTCTCATCGGACTTGTTTCTGGGGTGTTCGCTTACTTAAAAAGGGTCTATTGTGACCTTCCAAGAAAGTTAGGTTACAGTTTCTGAGGAGCTGAATGACACTGGATTCTAAATATGCCTGCCTAAGTAAGGATTCGGTTTTTTGCTTAAATCGTTCGGCTTCCACTGCCGGCGCAGCTTCTGCTAAGCAACTGGGTTTAACAAGAGTTTCCCAGCAGCCTCAAACCGTTTTGATCCGATGATTGGAATAATCAAAGTCGATGATTCGTCCTCCCAGATGCGCTCAAAATGACTCTGAGCCCCGAATCGGATTGCGAGGATCGAAATATCCACAAACCGTAATAGGCTCGCCTAAGCACGCACTCTCTGGCCACACTTCTCTGGACCATTTTCACCTCTCCAGTCCGGCTTCGCACCCTCGCGCGCCCTCCACATTGCCTCGCGGAGTGTTTCGCGCGCACCCAACTCGGACTCCGATTGTTTACTTCGCGTTTCCGAGCAGCGAACAAACGATTGGGCGACGAATTATCCTCTTGAAGGTCGCGGCGACACTTTCGACTTCTCGAGTGTCGCCCTTTGATATTCGACTCTGCCCTAATCCGCCGCCTTCCGGTGGTCACTAGCAACTTGTCCACTTGTTTACAACTCGCAAGGTCACTCCCTCGCGCCTCCTTCAGGAGCACGGAAGCCTCGAAAGGTCTTGGTGGTCTTCCTGGGAGTCCCTATGCCCTTGATCTTGTGATATAGGATATAGCTTAATTTGATGACCCGAATGGAGGCCTATTTCTCACTGCTTTCCATCCTTCTGTTGCAAAGCAGAGAAGGGCGAGTGAAATAGGGTCTTCTGGAAGGCCGAAAAGCTGAACATTATGACCGAAGACCCTTGAGCGGGCATCTAAATTTATCTTGGGATCGCGAGGATACGCCGACCTAATCCGAGTCCAACGCTATTTCTGCAATCTCAATCCTATTAGAAGCTTTTACGAAGCAACACGCGATGAAGAGTTGGAGCACTCTTCTTCTTTTTCTTGCCTGATTGTCAGGTTCAAACGAGAGCATGGACAATGCGGATGTCCGATTGTGAGAATTCATCAGCTTTGCCCCCTTTGTTTCCCCTTTGTTCTTGACAACGACGCCCAATCTAGCTCCGATTGTCAGGAGAGAACCGTCTGGGTGTGCCAAGCTGTACTACAAACACTACTCCATAGTCCCCCTCGCGCTCACCCAAGGGGAAAGGCTCTCAGCCTCGTGACGTCGAGGAGTCCGGATCCGTTGCCCGTGACGACGGCCGTGACGCGCTTGTGACGGAGAGCCAGAAGATCAGTCCGGACCTTCCGACCTCTTAGCACTCACTTCCCGTGTTTTCCCACTTGGTCCTCGTCCCTTATCCTGTCTCATGTCGTCGCCAAGCTGTGTCCCTGGCTTCCGTTGCCAGATTTTAGGTGACCCGGTGTCCTCATTCTCTGGCACTGGACGGGTCATGGCGTCAGTGGGGCCTTTCAGAAACTTGACAATTCGCGGCTAAGACTTCACGCTCCAGCCGAGTGTGAATGGAGCCTCTTAACCTCTTTCCCAACACGCCCACATTCATCGAATCAGTCTTCCGCGCGGCTTTCCCAAGAGCCTGGCTTCCGAGCTGGGCTGCGAACAAGTTTGCGAGACCTTACACGTATAGTGGACCGCTACTGTTCAAGAAGTTATGTTTCAGTGCGTAGAATCCAAGAAGGGGAAAGGCCGTAATGGCTTTTTATTGCTTTCTCGACCTATTTTCATATGAAGCTACATAAATCTTAGGATACGTCAGAGAGATAAAGATCAGGAGGCTTAGCAGTTCTAAGGATTTCTACTTATGGTATTTTTAAGCGATTTTTTGGCGCAATGAAGGCAAAAAATGAAGAGACAGGTTCCAATGACTGTGTCGGTCCTTTCTCTAAAGTTTTTGCGACTGATTGCTCTTGGTTGAGGCTATATTTTAGGCTACGTCAAGATGCTAATCTGAGAGGCAAACGATGAACAATAATGCTTTGCTATTCTAATACTTCTAAGGGTCTTTAATTGAATTTTTCGAGAGCAGTTTTGAATTTGGCTCGCTATTTAACTCGACCTTCTAAGGTCAATCTTGAATTCAATCTGTTCACTTGGGACTGTAACGCTTCCCCAGCCGACGCCTCCTTCCGCGGCCTCTCTGACCATTCGAGGACTCATTCATGTCGCCGTGCGCTCTGTTTATGATCCACTCGACGGCGACTTGTCACTTTGTTTTTGCGCCCGACAGCCGGGCGCCACTGCGCAAACTCCGCTACGGTAGGCGGCCCGGGCAATTAGTCGTACAGGCGGCCCTCGCCCCTCCGTCTTGGCGCCCTCTCGCTCGTTCGCGCAGAGATTCGCTT
This sequence comes from Steinernema khuongi, assembly GCA_016648015.1. Taxonomy (NCBI): domain Eukaryota; kingdom Metazoa; phylum Nematoda; class Chromadorea; order Rhabditida; family Steinernematidae; genus Steinernema; species Steinernema khuongi. Next base: position 93,521 of record JADLIF010001853.1, on the reverse strand, counting down.
TTATGATTCATTAAATCGCATGATTAAGTCGATTTTATGTTTTGTCTTATCGCGGCGGCGCCGGCCATTTCCTCGGCCTACCTCGTCCCGGAGTTCTCCCTAACGACCACTTCGCTTTATGGCCGCCTCGCGCACTCTTTCCATCGCTCCGGGAACCCATAAATCGGGCCGGGACCGGGCCGTGCGCTCCGAATCCCGCTGACGATAGTTTCCAGTAATTTGTGGGAGTTTGAAGGTCCAGTTCTTAAGGCCGAATGGCTGAGCCACTGCCACCTTTGGCCTACTTCTACTAGTCCAGTTCCACTTTGTTATTCTCCTTATTTATTTGTATTCCACTACCTCCACAACCGCACTACTTTCCAGCCCCTCGGCGTGTCTTTAAGGCAACGGCGCGCTTATTTCAGTGTAGATAGATGGGAGATAAAGCGAAGGGAGAGATTTTTATGGCGACTCCTATTGTAAAACGCCAGCAAACGATTCAGTTTTACGGCAGTCGGCCATTAGCCACCGATCTCTCGCTCCTGTCGCGTCGCCCGCCGCCTTAGGCGAACCGCTGACCTTTCCTAGCGCGGTGGCCCCTCCCTCGCCAGTTGCAGGGGACCGAGATTTGTCGAGTCGATGTAGTGAGGGGGAGATCGGGGGTTTATGGTCTTATTTTTTCTTTGAAAGCTGTGGAAACACTAAATATGGTGTTTTGAATGTTTAAAATGGATAGTTTTTAGATGTTGTGTCCTGATGTGTTGTTGTTTAGTTCTATTTTTTCGTTGTTGTATGATGCTAGAATAATTATTACAGATTTTTGACACTTAAAAGTATCTTTAATCGGGCACTGTTTAAGGCTGAAGTTCGCAGTACAGTTAACTCGCTTTGATTTGGTGTATTAATCGATATTTTAGAAGCCTTAATAAGCTCAAATTTAGCCAGTCTTCCAGTTTTTCCTTAACTTTACAGGTATCTGCAGGGTAATTTTTGAATCTAAAAAATTAACAGGTCTTACGGCTACTTTTTGGAGCTCCGTGGTTTAGTTCAGGTCCGATGTACAGTAGAGAATCCAGCCCTATGAACTTCCTAGATCTTAAAACTGTACGATTCTTCCATAGTTTAGACGCTTCGATATCGCTCAGAGTTGGCCATATTCTTCTTCTACCCATCCTCATCGTGCATAAACAATAATCTGCGCATTTCTCAGTCCAAAAACTCCAAAAAACCTCAACCATAAAACCCTCCACTCTCTGAGATCATTCCCATCGCCGCTCCGATGGACCCTCTTGATGTCAGACGTCCCTTTTTATGACTCGAAGTACCCTCGCCTACCCCGTTATCATTTTAATTTGGCGGGTGTTCTTCCACACTTATCACCCGCGCGTCCGAAAAACAGCTCCTTTTACGATTCCGGCTCCGATCTGCTCCATTAATCTCGATTCCGGAGTATCATAAACGCGGACAGTAAAGAGAGCTGGGCTTTATTGGCCCAGCGCTCGTTGGCGACCATAAAGAATCGTGCGTCGCGCGACGACGTTTATAGTGCCATTGGCGCGCGCAGATTTATGCGATCTTTTATTATAACAAATATATAATTTTTATTATTTTTTTATATTTCCGCGGCCGATGGCGTTTTACGGTGTTTGTCCGTGGCGACGACGGCCATTAGGCATTAATTGCCGGTGGGCCTTCTTCGGAGTGCCTCGGGCGGTTGGGTCCAGTGGGGTTCTACTTGAGGAGCATGAGGATGGGTTAAAGTTCATCCCTTAAGGGTGACATGGCTGTGCCTCCAGGCCAGAACTAGGACCATAGTCTTGAGCTATACTAAACACCTTTGGACCTCTCAAATCCCCTGACAAGTTGCATATCCCCCGGGATACGGTAGCCGGACGGGGCTGGATTCGTCAACGGTGATTGACGGCTCGTCAAGGAGATCACGGCGAGCGCCGACGGGTGGCGACATCCGACACCGCGTCCGATCCCCGGACTGTTTACCCTCGCTCCCAGTGGCCCCTTTCGTGTTTATTACCGTTTTTTATTATGCTCAGGCAATAAAGTGGCCCGATACCTTCGCGTGTTTTCCTGATTATTACCCGTCGTCCGCTTAAGACCCGTGATGGGTTGTCGTCTTTACAATGAGCTGAAACTCTTGTCTCTGTCCCTCAGGACGCCCCCTACTCCTATCCGTCCCCCCCACCGCTCAAGCTGAGAAGGGAACTGAACACCAGGAACGTCGCCAGGCCTAAGCAAAGTGCCAGTCTAAAGCTTGGACGGAGAGTCCAAGTGGGGGGGGGGGATTCTTGAAGATTACCTCTTCAGTCTCGGTCTACTCTCTATGTCTAGGTCTAGTCGACGTCTAGCCTTGTACAAGTCCTTTTCAATCGCGCACGAGCCAAACGAGTTTTACCCCGAAAATTCACTCCTAAAGTTATCCACTTAAGACCAGGACCATGGAGCGCGTCAGAAGATGTGCGCACTGCTCCTCGGAAAAGTCGACCCTGAACCGTCTCCCTGACGAACTCCTGGAGCGCATCGGGGACCACCTCGACGTGGAGGATCTGCACAGTTTCATGGTAGGTGCGAGCAATTACGCGGATTTGAGGGCGCAATTATCACGGTTCAAGGGACCCCCGCCGGTCGACGGCACTCGACGCCGCTTGCAACAATTGGGATACGGTAATTAGATGGGTGCATATGGTGAGCGCGCACGGAGTCAAGAGGGACAAAAGGCGACCTTGGCGGTCAACAGAGTGCTAAATTACTCCTCGGATGTTCATTTCGGTGGAACAGAGGTTTTGGAAACATATCACAGTGTCAAGAAGACAGGGGAAAAAGTTCCGCTCGCAGGGGGATTTGAACCTGTGACCCTTTGCGTGATATTTTCCACGCGTGGGGTGAAAGGTTCGAATCCCAGAGGTGGCCTCACATTTTGTAAATGACAGGAGACAAGTGCGACTATAACGACAAGCAATTCTGTGATGCACACCTATAACTACTTCCTTGCAGCAAAGCTCACCCTTCATAAACCTGGCCCTCATCCGCTCGCTCAGGAACTTCCACTCTCTACAGGTGAGCCTCACCTCCACGGCTCCTTCAAACCCTTCCTTCAGATCAGCGACGATTCGTCCAGCTGCTTCGTCGAGAACCGAAGGAGCAAGCTGCGGAAGAGATTCAGCCGCGGCAACCTTCCTCTCCTCTACGCGATGTTCCCCGAGGTCAGCGAGATCGTCGTCATCGTCAAGGACATGATCGCTCCCAGCCTCCAGGTGGCGCTCGACGAGCCGAGCACTTCGGACCCCTTGCTGAGTAGGTGTCACTGAGGGTTTTCCCGTCGGGACCAGGGGCCTTCACCCAAAACTCCCTTCCCAATCTAACCGCGTCCTTCTTCAGACGCGTCTCCCTACCACCGCGGTGGCTACTTGGGCCGACTGCTCTCGGTGACCCCTCCGTCCACTCTGGCCAACCTTCGCTCCTTGTCGCTCCACGTGGACCTGATGCGCGAGACGTTCAAAGAGCTCGGCTGCTTCGTGTGTCCGCACGAGGACGTGCGCTTCGCGGCGGAGCATCTGGCCGACCGGGCCTTCGAAACCAACCTCCAGATCAGCTACTGCTGCGGACGGTTCGACCCGTCGGACGAGGAGCTGCGCAACAGGCTCATCTGCTCCATGCAGCTCCTCTCGGGACACATGGCCGCGGAGCACGCCTGCCGCACGGAGATGGTCTTCGAGCGCGACGAAGGCTACGTCGACCTGACCGTGCAGAAGGGTCGTCTCGAGCACAACTTCGCCTTCTTCTACTACAACCCCAGCATCTGCGAGCCTCTCCGCGCGTCGAGACCCGAAGAGGGGGAGGAGGACGAGGAGGAGGATGAGGAGGAGGTGATGGAGACCGAAGAGGCCCCTGATTCAGGGACCGAGGACGAGTTCCGCCCGGCCGACTTCCTACAGTGGTGAGTTCCAGTTCCTCCAGAACTATCAACTCCTCGCCCTTCCATAGTTACCGTACCCCTTTGCAGGCCTTGCCCGAAGCACCTCGGCCCCTCGCGACTCCTGTCCCCGGCGACAGCCGAGCACTAGAGCGTCTGTGGACCCAGACCGCGCCAAGGACGCTCCTTGTACCTAAGCATTCCTCGCTCCTTGGCGTCCTCGATTCGCGCGTCCGGCGAAGCTGACACGGGTACCCGCGCCGACGTCCTTATTTTGCTCCAGGAGATGTACATACCTTTCGCGTCTCGCATTGTTCCAAAGCAAATAAACTGATGAGTCAGAGGCCGGCTGCTTGGAGGGGGCGCATTCCAGGGTCGCTTCTTCACGGAATGTTGAGGATTTGGGGGACTGATTCATAAATCGACGACTCCTGGGACGCGATGGAGAGCAGAGGAACAGAAAACAGAAGTCACGTGGGAGACAAAGGATCGAAACGGATCTCCGAAAGCAGGCAATGACCAGTGACCAAGTTCCTACACGGCGAAAGTTTTGTGACGCGAACCTTCGATAATATCTCCGAAAGAGATTAAGCGAAACTATCCGCTTGAGAGGGCACAATAGGGCATCGGCAGCTTTCATCTATAGCATGAGATGACTTCAAGATACGGATATTCTAGTAGATCAAATTTCAATGCTGGATTCCGATTACCCTATCTGTTTGCACCCGTTGAGGACCCCATCTACAGCTGCTCTTAAAGAACTTCCAGTGCCTCGCATAGTCTGCTTTGCCAACTCGATTAGCCTCCGTTGTTCCCAAGAAGGTGTTCCTACCTTCTTGCACCAAATACCGTTCCCAAGCACGACCAAGTCCATCTGAGAGCTTTGGAAACCGGATTGTATTGCAACGATAAATTAATAAATAGGAACAATTGAGCAGAGAACGTGAGAGAGTGACGAGATGCTTAGAGCTGTCGGTAGGTGTAGCAGCTGACGTCTCCTTTGCTTTCCTGACAGAACAGTTCCCTGGAAGAAGCTCTTGAGCGGGACCCTCGCCCATGGACCTACGTGTTCGTGATGTAGGAGAAGTCGCCGTTGGCGCAGATGACGTCGAAGCGTCCTCCGAACGCCGTCTCCGCCGCCACTTGGATCAGTCGCTTGGACGTGTTCAGGTTCTCCTCGATGTTCTGCAAGCATGGGAGGGCGTTCTAGAAGGGGTTGGGTCGTCCCACCTCAAGCATGAGCTTGCGAAGGTCCTCGTTGTTGCATAGGCTGTCCTCGGTCAGCTGGAGCTCGGAGAGAGGGATGGGCTCCGAGATGTCGTGGCTGAGCGTCTCGTTAAGGGATTCGTTGAGCTCCTCCTGGGAGACGCTCGAGGTGGTGACGTCCTCGTCCACGACCTCCTGGAGACGATCTCCAGCTGCCTGGTTCTGACCCGGCTGGACGTACTGTTCCCCGGAGGAGGAGTAGCCCTCGGCGCGGAGCGGAGAAGCCTCCACCTCGGATGGATTCTGTGCGGGAGCGGTGTGCACGGGAGCGGGAGCCTGCTGAGGCTGAGGCTGGTAGCTCTGCTGGGGTTGGGCCTGAGGCTGGGGCTGCTGGTAGGTGGCTTGAGGCTGCTGGTAAGTGGGCTGAGGAGCAGGCTGGGCCTGGGAGTGAGCAACGATTAGATTATACTCGGAAACCCGAAATCCCTACCTGGAAGGACTGAGCCGGGACCTGCTGGTATTGCACGGGCTGCTGGTAGTGGATCGGCTGCTGAACAGGCTGGAACTGCTGCTGGGGCACGTAGGCGGGGGCTGGGGCCTGGTAGGAGCCGCATCCCGCTCCAGAGCATCCGCTGACTACGGAAGTGGCTTGTCCTCCACATCCTCCTCCCGAGCAGCCTCCAGAAGACGGCGCAGAGTAGGATCCTCCTCCACAGCCTGCTCCAGAGCAGCCGCCGGAGGATCCTCCTCCGCACCCGGCTCCGGAACATCCTCCAGAGGAACCTCCTCCACAGGAAGAGCCGGAACATCCAGAAGAAGGCGCCTGGTAACTGGGTCCTCCACATCCGCCTCCAGAACATCCGTTAGAGGCCGGGGCCGCGTAGGATCCTCCTCCACATCCGGCTCCGGAACAACCTCCAGAAGATCCTCCTCCACAAGAGGCACCTGAGCATCCAGAAGAAGCGTAGACGGGGCCTCCGCCGCAAGAAGGTGCGGGAGGGCAGACGGGCGCTGAAAGAGTCATTCAGTTAGAGGTGCCACTTTTGTTAGGGGGAAATCAAAATCAAAGCAAGAAGCCAGTGATGTTCTTAAAATTGACTCTCATTAGCTCATTTTTTGTCCCCATATTTCCATGTTTGGAAGTTACCCTTATATCCTTAAAAGGAGTAAAGCCTAAGTCTTAAAGGGGCTTCTGACAGAGGCAAATGCTGACTGCCTTTCTTACCCTGTATAAAGCCTTGCAATCTCAGCTCCTGATCGGCATCCAAGCTTTGTTCTGTTTGAGCCCTCTTTTACGCCCAATTTAAGCCCCGTCTTCTTATTTCCACGTTCGGGTATCCCAAGATTCAGCCGTCTTACCGGGAGCTTGGTCACAGACGGGCGGCGGGGGACACACCGGTTGAGGCTGACAGTTGCATCCGGAGGCGCCACCACCAAGAGTAGGAAAGAAGAACGCGGAGCCAGAGGCGAGGCACAGGGCCGAGAGGAGCACGATCGATTTCATCCTGATGAAGACGTCGACAGGAAGGTCGCGAGATTACGGACGCTGCAGATCGGGAACTGAGCGGGAGTCGGCCGAGAAAGCGGGCGAGGGGGCGGATTGGATCCAGGGAAGTCAGGCTGACCCCGGGATTCCGCGAGCATGTCGCAGCGAGCATCCATCACCGCTTTGTCACCGGGACGGAGTTAACGTGGAGCCGACCGATCGCATTAGGCTGATCCGAGGAGGACAAAAAAGAAGTCCGCGAGAGAGCGCCGCTCTACCGGTTACCTGGATCGCGGTCACCTTTGGAGAGGTCGGATCCTGTTTCTAGAAGTTTCAATTTTAAAGTTACTTTTTTTGGAACTAGTTTCCTCCACAAGTGAGGCTTCTGAAATGATGGAATGGGAGAGCCACAGATTACAAGGATCAGAAAACCATCTTAATATTCCATCCTACAGTACATTGTTTAGGACCCTTTATTCTTTGTGTGTCCATTAAGAAACCCTCATTGACCGTTGTAGGATCTGTGAAAAATTGAGAAAACTGTGCTTAAAATGGTTTTTTCCCTTTTTAGGAGTTTTCAGATCTATGTGATCTATAGAAGCTATCAGCAAGCAGGAGACAGAAGTCACAGGTTTGGGCACCGGAAAACCCGCATCGAAAGCATTAGCATCCTTTCCAGAGCTCATTGATGCGCACATCGGAGTCCCTATTCTTCCACTGTTTGTTTCCAACTATTGTTTCGAGATCTATTTTGGGCGTTAACGAATGTGACATCGCGAGCGAATCCAAGAACCCAAAACCCATCACCACTCGATCTTCGACCACCGGATCACCGCATTCCATCCTTGTTGTGTCATCCAGAGATGCCTACCCACTTCCGGTCCGTGCACAATGTCCCCTACCGTACCCCTCCGAAGACGCCCAGTTCCCGTCGGTGCTCCGCTCCAGAGTGTCGAAAAAAATGTGTCATCCGAGAATCGTTTAACCTCTGCTCGGCGACCTTCCATCACTTCTCCTTATCAGTCGAAAGTGGTCTCGAGACGATTGCGGCGGGGACCGGTCTCGAAAGAGGTCGCGTCTCGGCGGTTGAAACTAGACGCGAGACCCTTTGTTTTGCACTTTGCACTCGTAAATCACGTTCTCCGAAAGCGAAATGAGATCGGTCGGTCTCCTTCTCGTCGCGCTGCTCTTCTTCGCACATCTCCTCGGGACCGGGCACGCCCTCGCGCAGAAGAAGCAGAAGATCAGGTGGTGGTACTGCAAAGCGTGTCCCAGCTGCTGCGACATCTGTAAGCACGGGATTTCCGGTTCTTAGGTTTGACTGATGAGTTCGGCACTCCTTTCCATTGATCTTCTGAATCCGAGTTTTTCCGAGCTTCTGTCCTTGTGGCTCTGGCTCATGCTCCTTCTGTGTACTGTATCTTCCCTGCTTTCAGATGGCGAGGCAAAGTTCCGGTGCGACCCTCGACGGTGCCTCTTCTACGATGGAAGATGCGTGTGCTGAGCGGAGAGAAAATAAGTTTACCAACTGGGTCGACATGTACAGAATCGGGCGAATATAAATCTGTGGATGCACTCGTACAGGGCGCACGACTAGAGCAAGCGGTCGGTGAGTATCCGGGGGCAACTAGAGCGCTGAGATCGGGTCACCAGGCGTGGCACTTGTGCGCCGGGTTCATCTTCGAGCCTACGGAGCAGTTGAAGGCGCGCGCGAACTCGGGCCGGTTCCGGAGCGGGATCGTCGCGCGGTACTTGGCCGGCGCGTGCACGTCGGTGAGGATGAGTTGCACGTAGTGCTTTGGCCGGACCATGGAGCACCAGTTCTGAAATCAGAGAGGTTTAGAGTGGAAATAGGAGACAAGAAGGTGATGTCCCGCAGCGCCTTATACTACTTGGCCAAAAGACGGGCTTCTGCTTAGTATATGGCACCGATCTCTACGCCCTTCAACAACCCCACCAAAGAACGTACGTTCGCGTAGGCCAAGAAGAAGAGCTGGTCGCTGGTGAAGTTCTGGAAGCCGGGGAGAGCTGGCTCGTGCGCTGCGCTATCCGAGAGCCAGGACTGGTAGGCCTGAAAGGGAGCGGTAGATATAGGATGGAGAAGATTGCTCCTACCGCATAGGCCGTCTTGACGCCGCCGTTGTCGGCGATGTTCTCCCCTACGGAGAGGCGTCCGTTGAGGTGGACGCCGACTTCGTCCACGCGGACGGCGTCGTACTGCTGTGCGAAGCACTCGACCTTCTCGAAGAACTTGCGCGCCGTCTCCGCGTCCCACCAGTCGTGGAGGTTGCCCAGCTCGTCGTAGCGGCCTCCTTGGTCGTCGAACGCGTGCGACACTTCGTGGCCTACCACTGCGCCCACCATCGCGTAGGTCACGTAGTTGGGCACTCCTGCCGTGAGGAAGGGGAATTGCATGATCCCGGCTGGGAAGACTGAAAGAAGAGAAGGTTCAAGGAGCCAAGGAAAGCCCAAGGAGTCATAGATCCCCGAGCGGAGAGAAGAAGGTTTTAACTCACTCATTTCGTTGAGGTTTGGAGCGTAGAAGGCGTCGACCTGCGCGGGACTCTGGAACCAGAGCGAGCGGTCCTGCGGCTGCTTGAGCCGGAGCAGCTCCTCCCTTACCCGGGAGAGCTTTATCCGCACGGAGAGGTCCAGCAGGGGCTCTGTGCGCGTCGTGCCCAGCTGAAGAAGGGAACATTGAATCTGAAGAAGGAGCCGGTCACTCACGAAGCCCCAGTTCTCGTCCATCCAGGTCCTGTTGAAGAGCGTCTGCGGGTAGCCGCTCTTGTACTGGATGAAGTGAGCCTTCTCGATGGCGCGTTTCTTGGTTGCCGCGTCCATCCAGTCCAGCTTGTGCAGCTGGCTGATGAACGTCGCCTTCAGGTAGGACGTCAGCTCGGACATCTGAATGGGGCTTGTTGGGACTGTTCAGATCCTTGGCGCTCACCTTGGCCAAGGAGGAGTTGTCGAAGAAGTGCTCGACGAAGAGCTTGCCCACGGGCATGTCCAGCATGATGATGGAGAGCGTGACACAGTCCTCCCAGCGGTCGGGGATGGGCGCGTTGAACATGCCCGTTTGGTTGGCCTTGAACTCGTAGAACGGGTCGCGCATCTTGGGCGGCAGGAAGGGCGAGAAGCCCTGGACCACGCGCCACCCAATGTAGTTCGCTATGGCGCGCTTCTTCGTCGACTGGAGGACGTGCTGAAGGAGAGGAGAGCTAGTAGAGGAAGCCCCGGGAGCCCTGGGTACCTGGATGCCTCGGAAGTAGTCCGTCTCCCGGACTATGACGGTGTCGTCGTCGGTGACGTTGGCGATGCCTTCGAAGAGCTTGTCCACGTACTCGCGGAAGTTGATCTGAAGGAGGAAGACGGGGTGTGAAGGCAGAAGGAGGGACTCACGAAGGGGAACATGTGGGCTAAGGAGCGCAGGTTGAAGGCGTTGTTGCTCCGCTCGGGGTCGCGCCGGATCATCTCGTCCGCCGAGAAGTTCACCAGCTTCAATTCGAACTCCACCGCCTCCTTCATGTCCGCCTCGGCCGTCCGCCGGTCAGCGCCTAAACCAGCGTCGTCAGAAGAAGCAAGACCGAAGGGACGACCTACCCAGGTTGACGGCGGTCTCCACCATCATCTGCGTGTAGTTGAGGATCATGGGGTCGTCGGCGCCGGACAAGTAGGGCCAGCGGGAGCCGGCGCCCCACTTGGGCTGGTCCAGCTCGATGATGGTGAGGTTGGAGTCGGAAGGGTGGTGCGACACGGCCACCTCCAGGATCACCGCGTTCACACCCGTCCGGTTGAGAAGCAGAGCCAGCTGTGTCTCCCAGCCGTGGTCCCACTCGCGCCATCTTGAGCCCTCCAGCACTGGCCAGCCTCCCACTCGACGCAGGAGCTCCCGGAACGCCGAAGCTCCCGTTTCCTCGAGCACATCTGGAAGAAGCACTGGCACATCGTCTTCTGAGGGAACCCACCTTCGCGGAGACACTTCTGGTAGTAGTTCTTGGCGAGTCGATCCCAGGGCTCCTCGTCAGGGCGCGCCGTCTCCTGTAAACGTGTCAAGAAGCTCCAGAAGGACCGCTCACCTCAAGCACCGATTTCACCTGCTTGTGCAGTCGGCTCTGTACGTCGCTGATCGTGTGGCGGAGGGGTTTGTTCGCCGGCAGCATCTTGTTGAGCTCATAGTTGCCGCAGGCGAACTCGTAGAAGTCGTCACACGGGTCCACCTGAAACGGAGAGAGTGAGGGAAGGTTGCTTGATACATAGAGAAGCCAATTTCGAGAAGCCACACCGCGAATTAAGAAGCGCTCACACAAGCGACTCGACTCGAACTAGTTCGAGTTTTTGCGTTCGAGTGGAGTTCGAGTTCGAAAAATTGGAGTCGAATGCCAGCCCTACTGCCAACGAACGACTCCGATTCCCATCTCTTTAAACGTACGCGAAAAAAGAAAAAAATTAGCTCGAATCGAATTCGAGATTTTGGAGTCGAACCAACCCAACCCTACCTGGGACACCCACGCGGTTACCACCCAGGTCGTTCTAAATCCTGACTTTCTGGCTACTTGAAGAAGCCCGGGAAAAGTATAAAGTTTGGGTCTTCTACTTAACTACTTGATCGCTTATCTAGATTTACAGTCACGGACCCACTTCAGAGTGGACTTCAGAATCTCCGTGACCCCCGCGGCGACCTTCTTGGATCTCCAGTCAACCCAGCTCACCTTGTCGTTGAGGTTGGAGGCGAAGAAGCCGGCGATGCGGACGCACTCGCGCGACGTGCACACGACGTTCCCGTGCTGGCGCGCACTCGGGTCGAAGCTGACGCTCGGCGGAAGGCCCTGGTGGATGCGCCGGATGTCGGCGAGGTCAACCCCTGAATCAAGCTGGTGAGTTACTGTCAGGAGAAGAAGGAAATGTCAAGCGTGATACTTCTGAGTCGCCTCCGGTCCTACCTGTGCTGAAGACGGGGTAGCCCTGGAGGAAGACGAGCCAGAAGGTACATACGGTGAGGAGGGCGAGGAGCAGGAGGCACGAGAAGACGACGAGGCAGAATTCGAACCGGGTCAGTGCCCGGAGGCATCTCCTAAAGAAGCCGAGCAGTAGGAGGGTCCTGAGGGTCCTGGAGGGAAACATAGGGACAGGGACAAACCCGTTTGAGCTCGAGTAGGACGTCCAGGCGGCCGAGGTGCCGCCGTTCTCAACACTTTTCATTTTGCTGGCACCACCCGAGGACCTCTCGCAGGAATTCGCCCGGCGAGTTCACTTTCTGGTGGCCGAAGGAAAGAAGTGCATCCCGGTCGCTTTCCTCTTCTGCAGAGAAGCGGCTACATCGCGGCGGAGCTCGGGAGCACGCCAAGGAGCACAGGTGGGGCCACCGGTTACGATTCAAGCAATCAATAGAGTCTTAGATCTCGGAATACTGAAGTGGAAGCTGACTAGGAGACCTTTATGCCTCGATCTACCAAGATTCAAACTTCTTTTGCAAAAAGGGTGTGCAAAATGCATGCTTTTGAGTCACTTTATCCGCGCATGGTCGTTATTCACGGCCCGAAGAAGCCGCGACGGGACCCAAAGGGAACGGAGGAATTTTCAGAGCGAAGAAGACGGGACGTGAGGGAATAAATCAATTCGGAACTAAGAAACTTATGTTTTTTTGTTCTTGCTTTTAATTTAGTCCGCTACATCGTTGGCAAAGGAGCCAGAGCTTACGGTTTAAAGTGTCTCCTCAAAACCTGGGCGATAGTGGACGCTTTGCTAAAGACATAGAGCTCCCCCCAGTGCTTAAAACCAGCACCTTTTTAAGTGCCTTCTCTAGCTTCAAACATGAGGGAACCGCTAGGTCGAGGAAGTCAGCTATGTAGAAAGTTGTGGAGGATCGATTCGAAGGCCAATGAACCTTAACTCCTAATTCCAGGTCAGCAAGATGCAAGAAGCTCCCTCACTTCTGACCGTCTCCCTCCCAATTCCGAGTTCCCACGCGATAAAAGAAGACCTTCGGAGTCCCTCGGAGAGGCACTTTCCAGAAAGGCGCAACGGGGCGAGAGTGGCGCTGGGCCGGCGGAAGGCGTCCGGGTCCCCGGGGGAATCGCTGTTTTGGGCCAAAGACAATATTTACGGAGGGTGTCCGGGGTCAGCGGATACAAAAAGCGCGCGGAGCGAGTTGCCGGTGGGCGCCTGGCCGCGGATAATTAATGGATCGTGTTGAGTCTTCCGCGTCGATTGATGGGCCCGCGGCCGGAGGGCCGATCGCCGAGCGGGACGCCTCCAATCCGATCGCAATGTTTATACTACGAAACAAGACATGCCCGGGCCATATGATTTGAAACAAATGGGTTGGGCGCGCTGTTGTGACTGCCACTTGTCGGCGGCCGCCTCCGTGACAGCCCCGAGCTACAGAAGCGTCCGACGGGGAGCAGACCTGTCAGCGGGGTCAACTGGCGAGCTCTGGGAGATGAATCGGCTTCGGGCTGTGGGAATTTCGGCTGCTTGGGTGGAGTGCAAGTAATTTTAGGTATGTTAAGGGAAGATCGATCTTTGAGTGGTGCTGGGAAAGCCCCTCAAGTATGAAACTCTGTAAGCTGCGACTGGCGCGGTATCGGGTTAGGTATTACAATTTATAGGAAGACTATCAATTTCAGCCACCTCTGGGTCAGCTTAGAACTGTAATCTGGTCCTAGAGAGCTTCAAAAGTCGTCCTGGAAAAGTAGACCCTGGATCGACTTCTAAGACCCAGAATTTCCCAAATACTATCCTAAAGCGGACCTTCTTGGAACCTCATCGGTGGTCCTGGAAGGCTCAGGAAGGGACCCTAAACACTCGGAAGTCGATTCGGACCCCAGACGGGCCTCATAAACGACCTGTCAACGCGGCCACACCCGTGGACTTAATGAGCTCCTCGGGCGGCTGGGTATCAGATGGCTGTTTTCGCGCGGCGCCAAATTCTAATTGGCAATTAGGAGCGCGAAAAAGGACGAAAAGAAAGTCGAGGACCCCGGGCTAATTAAAACGTTTAATTCGGCGGCGATCGTGGAAATTCAATTACTTCTCGGCTACTCGAGGGGGGCCGTGAGGTAATTATCTCCGTTTTTTGACTCGCGAGTGCGCGTTTGGGGGGCGATTCGGGCGGAGAAGCGCCGGAAGATTAATGGTTAGGAGGCCGCGGGGAAGGATTGGCCGCGGGACGCGTCCTACCTCGTCTTCCGCTTCTTGTGGGGCAGGTAGAGGTTGCTGGACGGCCGGCCTGTTGAGCCTGTTTTGAAGATCATCGAGGAGTCGGTGGACGCGGGGAAGGCCACGTGCTCCTGAAACGCGTCTTCTTCAGCGAGGCTCTCTTGAAGGAGGAAGTGGAAGGAGGGAAATGGCAGTATTTTGCACATATTTGCCTTGCACATATCTGAGGGGCTTAAGTGGACCTACGGAAGTGCTAAGACGTCCTAGGGCCAATTCTGGCTCTTTGGTTATGCCCTGGGAAAGGTCACCTAGAAGTAGCACTTACAGATACGGTTCACTACCTATGGAGGAGTTCCAGGCGCATCTCTAGGAGGGCAGTAAATCGCCAAAACATTCCTCAGCCCTCTAAGATGCACTTGTGATGCTTGTGGAGGCTGCCGAGCCCACATCTGCCCGGATTAATTCGAACTTTGAGTACATAGGATGTGAAAAAGGTTGAGTGAAGGAGGCTGACGCCATCCATTCTTTGGGAGGAGGCAAAAAGTAGATCTCGTGCTTCGGGAAGTGTTTCGCTGATTGATTGAACGGGTTATGGTATCGGGAGTGCGGAACGGAACAGGTTTTACGCTTCGAAGTTCCACGCCTATAGTATCAATTTTTTGCTTCTTATCCTCTAGTGGCCGTTTGCATCCGTTAGAGCCAGATGCTGCCTTCCTTTTGTTGGATTCTCGAGCCCCCTTCAAGGCCAAATGTAGATCAGATCTGGTGTCGTCTCCGAAAGGATTAGATCCGCCACTTCTGAGTGGATTCACCCGTGACAGAAATTCAGCTCTCCTAATCCTTGTTTTCATAAGATGGGTCGGGGCTCAACCAGGAAAAGAGGGGCCAACATGCTTGTTTTCGCCATCGAAAGCGCATCATATCGGAACGACTTCCACAACCCTCCATGGGAACAAGTCTTCACTGGAGCTGTCACTCTTGAGGCAAGTGTTTGCTTCCGAGTCTTCCACTCCATTCTGCCACCACCGTAGCCGACTGGCGACGTTATCGAATTGACCGGTTTTTCTGCCATATCATGAGGATTAACGTCGCCCAAGAGGTTCCAATCAAAAGTTATGGGACGCGGCTGACAAATGTCAAATTTCGATTGGAGTCTATGATTCAAGGGCCACAAATCTTGATTCATTGGCTCGGAATAAGCTCGTAATCCACTTCGTATGTTCTCGTCGAAGAAATGAGCGTTCAGAAGTTCCAAGTTTGCTCCATAGCGTGCCTAGAGCTGTCACTATAGGATGAGGTTCTTTCAATTGCTTAATTGATGCTTTTAAAGAGGGACGGATAACGGTTAGATCAAGCCTTCCTAGCTTAACTTTCCTATTCCACTTTTGGATTTTGAAACTCAATACAGCCTTCTGACGTTCTTCAAAATGTGAGCCTAGAGGACATAGTTAGCCTTCGGAATTTTTGGAGATTGACTTCATGGAAAGCTGCTAGATTGGGCACAACGACGTCCGGCAGAAGGACACCGGACAACGATGGACGGGATTCAATGGAAAACTGACAAGGATCAATTTATGTAAGCAAGAGGACAAAACCTCATTCCTCTACTGTAGAAGAGTTTTATCCTTTTCAAGCCTCACCTATTCAATATGCCAGATTATAATAACACCACAGCCTCCGTTCGTGGGTCAGAATAAGAACGCCGTGACTACAACACAATTCTGCTATTGGGATAGCCTCCCAGAAAGGGGCACCGTGTTGCGAAAGGGCCGTTTCGCCATCCCGTTCCCCTCGAGACTCACAGGGACGGGGGGCCTCTCGACGGCCTCGTGGAAGTCGGGCGCCGCGTAGCACGGGTAGTCCTCGTAGAGCGTCGACTTCATCGTACCGTTTCCGTTCCATTGCGCGTAGGAACTGCGGCTCATCTGAATCAGGAAGGCCGAAGGAGGGTCAATCGGATTGCGCATGCAAATGAGCGTCCGCGAACTCACTTTGGGCTGAGGGCGGCTGCTTGTCCGTTCACGGCATGGCGGGTGCTCGCTGGAGGAGTCGCCTGGAAAGAGGACGATGGAAGGCAGTGGCGTGAGAGGAAGGAACACACACGAAGCGGTAAATGTAATATGTTGAATAGGATTAAGTGGGGGAGGTTTCGCGCCTTCTTTCGTTGCATTTCACTTTCAGGGGAGCTGACAGTAGATCGAAGAACAAAGGCGGAAGAGGAGAAGGAGAAAAGGAGAAGAAGAAGAAGAAAGGAGAGGAAGAAGAAGGAGAGGGACAAACGTGAAAATGGAACAAGGAGACACGCACTTGAATGGGCAAATAAGGTTAGGAAGGAACAAGGTGTTCTCTTTAAATGTTGGGCACCCGTGCATTTGCCGATCATCAAAGCCCTATTGAAGTAAGGCACTGGTACTCTTCAGTGCTTAAGACAAAACATTGCTACTTACAGGCAGTAAGTTCTGACCTAAGAATAGCATGGATCGACATGGCCTTGGAATATCAGAAGCTTTGAAAATTTGTCCTCCATGTATGTCTCTTCCCTCAATGTGTCTTCCTTTTGTTCCTTGCTTGGGTGGACTCATAAAGGCGAAAGAGAACGAATCTACAAGTGCTCATCTGGTGATGGTTAGCACTTACTCCGTTGCAGAAGTTCAACTTTGATTCAGAAGCCAAATTACGCAGAAAAAAACTTCCCAGCAATAAATGCTGGATTTACAGCCACGCTGCTCCTTTGTGCACCTCCGCCCGTGCACACAAGTTTAAAAATACGGCTGTCCAAGGGCCAATAAAATCCAGAAGTGCCGATTGAACACCGATCCTTGGAGATTAAGCATCAAATTGGTAGCACGACGTTTGTCGCCCTCAGATCAACGAGCTTCTTCAGTGAAAAAGGTGACTTTTGTAGTCAGCGGAGATAGTGTCCTTGCCTCAATTAAGAAGGCCGCGGCCCATCGAAGCCCAGAAGATTAGGGAAGATGGAGATCCAGGTTCTGGACCACGACAGGGAGGAACACAAAAACATAAAAAACGAGGAAGACTCTCTGGAGGAAGCGTCCGATAGAAAACAACGCCGATCGGAGGGACGGGCAATTAGGCGATCAGAAGTGGTGACAGATGGGTCTAAGCGGATGACCGCTGGGAAAGTCGCCAGAGTTCCCAGGCGAGGACAGGTTGAAGGCAGAGTGACGCGACCTCCCGTGGGGATGAGTCCATGGAGAGCACGCTTGGGTTGAAAACTTTGACTTTCGAAGCAAGAAAGCTCTTGATTAGTTATATCTTAGAGTTTGGGAACACATAAGCCAACTTTCGAGGGTTACTCATGAAGGGTTTGTTCGGATAGGTGGGTAGTAGATATCGAGAGATGCCCAGAAGATATCAGAAAATTAGAGCATCGAATATCGGCTATTAAATTCCATATTTTATGGGTTATCGCACGGGTCAGAAAGTCGCGACCTTGAATACTCGACTCATGGAAGACCCTGGATAGAAGAGCGTGGACGTGGCGGGCCCGGAACCGACGACCTCTCCGGGGCCATAAGCGGAGCGCATGCGCAAAGGGAGGACAAACACATTTGGAGATTAAAGCGGGCGGAATCCGAGGTTCGGAATTCGTGTAAACAAGCGAACGCTAATGCCGGCCACCGGCACCCCGGGCGCTTCTTCGCCCTGCGCCAAGAAGAAACTCGATTAGGGCGCTGCAAATGTTGAGCGAGAGGCGCGAAGTAGCCGAAAGCCAACCACAGAGACAAAGGAGCTAATAGCGGGGGGCTGATTGAGTTCGAGCTTCACGGAACACCCAAAACGGTCACGAGGGCAAGGAGGGTTGGGTTCTTAGGCCGATCAAATGACCCAAGAAGGGATAGCCTAGTCAGTAGATCAGGGAGGCATGTGACATACTCGCCAAAGGGAAGCAGATCGTGGGTTCTTGTCGCCTCCTCTTAGATCCCAATTGTTCCTTCGGTGAGCAATAAAAGGATTCAAGGGCTCCCATATTGGCTCTTGTCGTTTCCTTCCTGGGACAATGATCTGATATCTCGGCACCTCGCAAGCAGATTAACATCTTGCTCGTCCTCCAGGGTTCAAGTGGGATAAACACAAAGGAAGAATAAACAGCGTACATGAACAGCTAGGCCCGTAGATCTAAAAAATGGGTCATTTGCATGTGCCAGTGGGTCAGATGTTTCTAAAAACATATTGTTTTCTAATATAGCATGCTAAACATGGATAATAAAAAAGCAATGCCCCCTGCCGGCGTCGAACCTGTGAGCCTCCAGGTAGCAAGGTGAGTTCATCAGAGAGTTTGGCTATGCGGGTTCGAATCCTCCCTGAAGTGGGCATTTTTTTCTTGCACTTATCTAATAAACAGGTCCTTAAGATCCGTTTAATACGGTCACCCCAATTCACGACCACTCAGAACCCTCATCTACTTGAGGTCCAGTTCGACCATGAGAATAGAAAGCACGCCAACCAGAGATGCGTTCGGACAGCACAAGACCGTGCGAGTACAAAACTACACTTGTAGCGCCCTGAGCTAATTAGCCGAGGGGGAAGCGCGACAATCGGCTCCCTCTTCTCGCCGTTTCTAAATGACTTCGTCAAACAAAAGAATTCGCGGTGGGACCGTGGAAGCGTGGAAGAACACGGAAGAAGGAGAATCAACGTGGAAAAGAGAGACGCTGAGCGGCGAGGACTAATTTGGAAGCCAAGGGTCCTTAGAATTGGTTACCCGGGAGATAATGAGGATTCGAGGGCGACGATCACTCGAGAGTAATCTTCGATGGTCAGTGGCCACTGTTTGCCTCGCGTGTTGACACAGCGCGCTTAAGCGTCCTCGCGGCGCTCCTAAGGACCTCGGTCCAGCCGCGCGCCCAAAGGATGGCTACATACAGTGCGATTCAGATGTTGAGGACATCCTGTAGTAGAGCGAAATCACTTTCACTTATAAGACCACTTTCACCATACCCTTGAAGTCCGGCCCTATGACCCTAGGGTACCTTCTCAATGCCTATAGAAAAAAAGGGCTTGTAAAAACAGAGAGGATGGCCTTAAATGTTGAATCTGTAGAAGAAGAACGCCTCGGGTACAGTCCATCGACGGACTCCGTGGAGGAACGGGTCGCCACCGGGGGACAAGTGGGTCAGTCGGCGGTCGAGAGCGCGATCAATTCGCTTTCAACGGAGTGCCGACGGCGATCGGCGTTTTTATGGCGCTATGCAAATCGGGCGATGGGAACGCCACGAAGCAGTTCAGGGCATGGAAAGCGAACGCTGTCCGTATCTGGCAGATCGAAGGCCCCATGGGGTGCCAATATACTTCTCTTTTGTTGGAAGCAAATCAGGGCCCCGAAGGTTCATAGAGGATTCTATAGAGCGCTCATGCACTCCTGTGCCAATGAAATGGATCTCCCCGGAAACGTAGAATCACAGTCACATCAAATTCCTAGCCCTGCTCAAATTGTGGCCTTCAAGGAGGTTTTATGGTGTTATGCAAATCGGAGGGCCCCGGGAGGTCGACGAAAAAGAGAGCGGATGGTGTGAGGCGGAAGAGGACAAGCTGCTCGGTATTTACGATATGGCAGCGCGAGATGGCTGTACGTATTGAAAAGCGTTTTGAAAACAGCGGGGGTGACACATAGGCTAGACCTCTTGATCTTTCCTGTGATCCTTTGATGTCATAATGTCTTGAATTTGGGACGACTGGTTCTTTCGAATAACAGCAGCATGAGACTTAAGGTCGTAAGAAGCATAACATTCTCCAAGAAGGCAAGCCCAAAGTCACGTGCAAGATGGATGAGGACGACAGTGCTAATTGGAGGACACCCTCGCAGTAGCAAGTAGCACCTCCATGGCCACATTTTGCATCTCACGCGGAGGAACACCCTCTTCACGACGGAAACCTGTTTCGGAACGTGTCAAAGCGCGTTTGCGTGGCGCATTTATGGCGCTAATCGGAGGACCCGGGAGGGCGACGAAAACGGACCGTGTGGCGTGTGACCTCCCTGCCACCTTAGAGTCGCAAATTGTGGATTAACTGCCACTTTAGCGTCTACTTGCACAACTGTCCGTTGGGTGCAAATAGAGAGGAAACCCGAGCGAACTTCCCAGTTACCCGAGCTCGGCTCGATCCAGGCGGCAATCACCTAATGTGTTCATTACGTAGATGGACGCGCAGCCGAACCCTTCCCGCCACTGAGGGGCCACCCGCAGAGGACCAAAGGGGTTCAAATAAGGTCTTCCGTCCCTGGCAGAAGCCATCAAGATGTGCGGAATCTTCCAGGAGATCAGGGCTGAACCAGTTCTACAGTGAACCTGTTTGCGAAGGTGTAAACACGGGTTTGCTTGGTTGGATTGATTCGAAGGTTCTTCTGGATTGTAAGTGGACATGTGGCAAGGCACAGAACATAGGCTTCTTCCCCTTCAATCAAGCTTCCCACTCAGGACGTCCGCAAATCCCTTCCCATGACTGCTGTTCTCTTTGGACACACCTCGACCTTCCCTGACGAATTCGGAGTGTCACGCTCGGTGTGCCACTACTACACATAGTTCCAGTTGAACGAGCACATTAAACACACTCCACATCTCGGACCTATGCCGTGAGTCGGCTACTTCGCTCCGAGGATGTGGAAACGACGAGCTGTGCAAGCCGGTGAAGAAGAGGCTTCGAAGGAGCTGCTGGTTCGTTTTCTTGGCCTCGGGATCCACTTTGGCTTTTATGATCCTAGGGTTCCATACCCTTTTCTTATCTCTAAGGACATTCTGTCCTTCAAAATCAATTAGCCCCAAATTTATTCAATTAACGACAATCAATTGCGTTCAAGTAACTCATTCATACTAACTCAAAGGAAATGTCACCAAGGATGTGTTTCAAGGTTCCAGAGCTACCTTCTTCCAGGAGACCGTGGCGAGTTTGCAAGAGGATGTCGACCTTCTGGAACGCACCCTCGGAGATAAGTGCGTCCGCTTCAAAACAATCCTCTTCTACTTACGCACCTTCTTGAAGGAGCAGCGTGACGAGGTAGGCCCTAACCCCTCTGGAGACTTTGTTTTGATTTGACTCATCAGCCCACTTGTTCCAATGAGTGCCACAATACCGTAGGTAAAAACCAGCGCATGTTCTCTGCTCGTCAGCGCTCTCTCACACCGCTCGCCATGGACAGTAGCACGTTTAAAGTCCAATTCGAGGTTGTATGTGGAAAGCGATATCCCTAGATTCCACCCAACTCCAAACGATATATGCCTCTGAGAATCCTCCCTTTCAGATCTTCCGCCTGGAGGAGCGCCTCGAGACCTCGGCGGAGCACTACCGTACCAAGCTGGACGCACAGCTCCGGAGCCAGCGAAGTGGCGAGCGAGAGCTGGCGACGCGGGTGGACCGCCTGGAGAACGAAAATCGATTGCTGAGTGAGTGGAGCGAGTTACCCAAGCGGATAATCCGAGCTCAGATAGTCGTCTCCGCGACGAGTGGTCCGTGGCTCTCGAGACGAAAGAGATGCGGACACGCATATCGGCGGTGCGGGATGAGATCCGCGAGGAGATCCGGAGGAGCGAGCGGGAGCCGGCCGAGTGGCGCCAGAAGGAGATCGAGCTGAGAGACGAGTGAGTCAGGAGGGACAGGTGGAGCGGCTCACAAGAAGAAATGAGCGGACACGGATCATGGAGAGTCCAAGCCGAAGCCTGCTTGAACAGGACTAAACTAGAGCCTGAAACCCAGAGCAAGGCTAAGAAAAGTCCTAATCTTAAATCAACTTAGCAGAATCGGAGCCAAAGACCTAAAAGTACCGTATTTCTGGCGATGATTTTGTTTCTGTTTATGCCGCCAAACGCCTTCCAATGGAATCCCAGGTGCTTTTATGAATGGCTGAACGCCGTTCCCACCTTCCTCGTCGTCCACCCTTTGTCCCTCGCTCCGGGACCTAATGGAACTTTCCTTGCCGGTCCTTAAATAAACACGCCGCTAAGTTTTTCCTTCTTGGCTTCTCTAGGATTCGCAAAGACGTCGAGATGAACTTCAAGCAGGAGGTGTGCGACGTCCAGAAGCAGCTGACGGTGCAGAAGACGAGCGAGCTGCGCATCAACGAGCAGGTGAGGATGGAGATCCTGGAGAAGATAGCGTCCTTTGAGCTCCTTCTTAGTTTGGCGTTTCAGATAATCAAGAAGCTGGAGAAGGAAGCCGTGGAACTGAAGGCAGAGATGAGTCGCCTCAAGGAGGAGGCTTCGCTCCAGAAGGCGGCGGTCTCCCGGGCGGAACAGGAGAAGCAGGCGGTGGCCGAGCAGCGCGAGAAGCTGGAAGAGATGCTGCGGAAGGCGAAGAAGCAGGTACGGTAGCGATCGGAGGCTGAAAGGCGCCTCCGCGGCGGCCGCTTTCATCCCCAGTGCTTAGTCCGAAAAGGCGGCGCGCGATCTGAAGAGACGACTCGAGGAATCCGATCGGATCCGAAACTCGACCCTTGCGCAGCACACAGAGGTGCTCAATGCGCTCAAAGGCGAGGTAAGCCAAGGAGGGGTCGGCCGGAGAGCTAAGGACATATGAGGCTTTTGGATGTCCATGGAGAGGACTTACAGAACTTTTGGTGGGCAATAAATTCAAAGAGCCTGAAGCTTGAAGACCAAACACAAGTTGTTATGCGCCTTCTTAAAACACTATCGGCCTAGGTGTTCGACCTGAAAGAGAAGTTGAAGACGACGAAGAACGAGCTGGACCAATGCCAACAGAGTCTCCACGCAGAAAAGGTACTTTCTAAGGACACAACACACTCTGTTAGGGAAGGGTCTTCTGAGAGAGCCGGATTGGAACGCCTTGTTTGTCCGAGAACTCGGTTATCGCTCTGAGATACTCTGAGAGTCTTAAGGGGTGAGGATGTGTCGAGACCCTTTCGTTGCAGGAGCTCCGTCGAAAGACGATTGACAAGCATCGGCTACAGAACGAGAAGCTGGCGGAGCTCCACTCGCTCCTCGGACTTACTCTGGGCGAGGGCTTAGACCCCCTGGAAGACTCGGTGCTGGAGGAGGAGCGCGTCACTGTCTTCGCCAAGATCTCCTTCCTCCTCTCGCACGTCCCGATCGTCGAGTGACGATGTCAAGATGCGATCGTGATAAAGGCTTTCTGATAAAGTGGAAAGGGTCCAGGTGTCTATCTAAGCAGATGCGACCTGTGCTTAGATCTTCTTCTTTCTTTCGCTGCTTTGCGAGTCCCTCAGGGAGCGCAGATTGTCGAAAGAAGGACAAGAACACCGCCCTAATCATGCCCAGGAAGAACTTTGAGGTCACTCCGAAAGCACTTCTGAATACGACCGTCGAGTGGTCGGGGAGATAAAATCTCGAGGAACGATGATGGACGACCCGAGGAGGCCGTGCGAACGGATTAGGCCGGTTACGGTGGGCCCATGTGCGTCCTCTCCGCGTTGTACAACGTCCCCGTCGGTGTCCAGCTGTGATGGGGACGTAAAGGCGCCTTTTTTGTTTGTCCAGGCTCTCGGGAGGTGGGAGCGAGAGCGATAAGTGTTACTCAAGAAGCATCTGAGCTGCGAGGTCACAACTCTGACCTGGTGGGGGGCATGGGTGGAGTCCAATTCGAATCCGATCTTCTGAATCGAGGGGATCGAGAATATCCTCTTTTTTGACCTCACTCCCACACTCTGGTTTATGATTCCCACAGCTTCTTCGGACCCCCTCCGGGCCGAGCCCTTCTTCACGCCGTTCGGACCGCTTTTTGTCCGTTCGGCGCGCAAAAGAACAGAAGCCAGTTGGCCGTGTGGCCATCTGTTCCTGCTGGGTTGGGCAATATTGCGCGTCGGGCCACTTGTCCGTCCCTTAGCCTTGTCCTCGAGTCCCCGATCGATAGGCGGGGTCACCAACCTCAGCCGAAAACGGTTCGCCATTGCGCAACGGCTCACACCTTGCCTGTCCTCAGCCCTCCTGGAAGCGTCTTTCCCGCCGTCACGCGAAATCCCCCTTACAAGGGCGTTGCGCAACCCCGAAGTGGAAAGCCGAGCCGGAAACGGCGCGCCGAGGACGAAAGGCGCTGGAACCGGGCCAGGCCAGTGAGGGGCCATAAATGGATTCCTTTCCCATGCTCATCTGTTTGTCGCTTTGTCACCTCAAGTGCGAGCGACGAAGTGAGAGGAGCCCTCTGCAGGGATCTGAAGAGCGCCGCGGAGAGGACAGCGATAAGGGTACGGTAGGTCTGGATTTTGAGCTAAAAGGGCCTTTTCTTTCTTTTGCTTCTCTTTTTGGAGATTTCTTGTATTAGGCTGCCAATGACCCCCGCTAGCTCCCAGAAGATCAATGAAATCCTCTTGAGGCGCAAAAACTCTTGTTCGGACCAACAAGTTAGGCTTACAAGGACCCACTTAAGTGGAAGCCCCACTAACCTTTGAAATAAGCTGATGGAGATACGGTAGATTTGGTCAAAATAGCCGAGGGCTATGTTTGCCCCTAGGGTTTCCAGTTAGCTTCTCTCGTTAATGACTGTTGGCTTCTAAAGCCCTTACAAGTGGATACCGTCCCCTTGAAATGCTCCAAACTTCTTCTGACGTTCTTCTTCTGGCCAATGAGGACAGGGTCGCCAGAACATGTCTGCTCAATGTAGCACTTGAGTGGCCTTTGTCTTCCTTAAGAGCGAATAAACTGATGCGGATTATCCTCTAGCGGCCTAGCCTTAGCACAGGTGGATTAGGACCTGGATTACGGTCATGCATGTGATGGGTCGCATGAAGGGTTGACAGGGAGTATCATTCTGAGTTGTAGTTGTCCTCCTTTTGTCCCTATCTTCCGCTTTTTGGCCTAAGGGTGGCCAACTTGCGGCAAAGTCATGGCAAAGGTCTCTCCTTGAATGCTCATTTGATCCGAGATGACGTTCTCGGGCGTTGGCGGTGTTGATATGAAGTATCATTTTGAATTTACAGCTGTCGTCTTCTCGCTTCTGCGCTCTGATGATGGATGATGACAGATGCTAGCCTTCAATTGACGGCCTCCGTTCTAAGCTGCTTAACCTCTACTAGGCTTCCTTAGTTGTTTCAAGCAATTTGAAGGTTCGATCGCGATAATTCAATCGAAGCGTTGTTTAATTGCACGGTTTCCCTGCGTCGTCTTTCGGCAAACTTCTGGCTGCTGCTTGATTTTTCGGATTTAAGACTTTAAGCTTCCAGCCAGAAGCTACGTTAGGCCCTTTTCTCCTTGACTTGAAGCCTAGCCATCTTGAGGCCTTCTCCAAAAAGAGCATTTCTGTTAGTTAAGCGCGAGTGGACTGATCGACGTTTCAGCCTTATTATAAGCCGTTCCAACTGCGTGAAACTTACAAGATCTACCAGAACCACAAGTCAACGGGCGCCTCCCGATTAGATACCTTGATATGAGAATAAGATTCTAGATTCGCTTCATCCGACTGAAGTTTGTTTGGATAGCTTGCGATAAATTCTTGCCAAGCCTGTGAAACTAAATGGCCCCAGGCCACCGAAGATCACGTCCTAGGAAAAAAATTCCCAAAGTCATAAGTCAACGGGCGCCTCCACCTTGATATAATGATCTAGATTCCATGCCTTGTCTTGTATCAATGGCCTTACACAGAATCTTACACGGTGGATTTCTTCCCACAAAAAAAAAATAAGAAGAAGGCTTTTTCAATCCCTTGGGTTTTCCTGTCGTTCGATTAGGCATAAGAATGCGCTCCCACGCGTCAAGACGACTCACAAGAATGTTCTCCTTCCCCAGCCACTTCAGAAGTAGTTATTTCGGTGAAGTGACTCAGCGCTAGACGTCTGCCCGTCCAGTCAGCTTCCCCGAAGTAGTCCTGTCCAGGGCGGTCGATGGAAGGTGCTGGAGATCGACGCCTTTCACAGATAAGACCGAAATTAAGCGCCGCCAAAGACGATAGCGAATGTCAGGAAGCGCGAAGGGCTTTCGGAGGAATGCGTCGTCTTCACAGCGGCTTCCACAGAAGCCTTTCCTTGGGTGCATTCCGAATCGACGCTCTCACGCAGGCACCGATCTGCCGGGCGAGTTGTGAAAACAGTCGACCAGAGATAGTCGCACTTTCGCTTTGATAGCCTTGATTCGATGCCATTACCTCGATGGGCTTCTCCAGGGAGGTCTCGAGTGGAATCCAGTTGGAGGCGAATTTTTTAGATTTTTAATGCTTTTTAATGTTTAATTCACCCATTTTTCTGCTAGAATTTCTTCTTCTTCCACTGTTTCTTATTCATTGCCTCAATTTTGTTTTTTTTATTTATTTAGCTGCTACCTGTCTCCAGGACCTGATCTTGGCTGGCTTGAGACCATTGAGCTAAGAGGCTCTTTGGAAGGTTAAGGATGGGAAGGAGCCAAATAAGCTGTAGTAGTTAAGAAACTTTGTTATCTATTCATATTCCTATCTCTGTGGGTGGTATTTGGATCCTATTTATTCGTTTATTCCTAATTTCTAGTCTTTTTTTAGGTCCCTTTTACCACGCTTATTAGTGCTCTTAGTCAACTCTCCTAACATATTCGTTATTTACGACGTTAGAAGCCAAATTTAGTGTTTTAAATCGCAGTAAAAAACGGTTAAAATGAGAGGAAAAGAGTTACCCTCAGCAGGACTCGAACCCTGACCCATTGAGTGCCAACCAGGAGCTTTGCCACTCGGCCACGTAGACGTTATTCTCAGCTTCTTTTGATTTTGCCATATCGTCATGATAAGGGGTAGAACTGCCCATCGCTCGAGGGAAAGTGTGTCAAGTAGGTCGGTGATTTTTTTCGGACAAGATTTCTTTATGCCAAGATCCCAACATACACACGTGGTACATCTTATTTCTCGTTCCAGGCTCCATATCGGTCTTCTACCGTATCCACTTTCGTCGTTAGGATGACCTTGGCTTTAAAGTGGGCCCACGTAGTCTAAGGATTCTGGGTCTTTCGAAACCAAGAACGATTCGGTTTTCAGCGCCTGAACCGATATAGCCTCTGCTCTTCGCTCCTAGTCTTGTGAACCTGTTTACCAATGACCTTATTCTTGGAAACACTTTCCATTGCCTTCCCACTTGATTTGTTCCTGCTTCCGAGCTTCTTAACCGAAGGAGATAGGTGCAGAACCAGGGATAACATTCAACCGGGTAGCTTCAGCAGGTTCAGAGCGCTTAGAAATCCAGATTAAGGTCAAAAAGATGTAGCAGAGCTTAACCTTTTGCAAAGATGCCTTCCTGCATTTAGTATCCACAGTATGCTTCGAAAGGCTTAGCACCCTGGAGGCCAAAGGTTTCCTAGCGAACACAGACACTAACGGTAGAAGCTTGTAGCGACAACGTCTTGGACTACTTCGGTCAAGCCTTTCTGCGATGCTAAGCATCGTATGGCGATAACATCTCTAGATTTACGGCCCTCACTATCACATATAGTGAGGATAGGGCTCCTATTCCAATTTATGGACTGACCTTTTGCTACCTGATATTCGAACCTTAGATGGTTTTTATGTGACGTGTCCCAAGGTCCTTCTGCGTACAGTCTTTAGACAGCTAGCGCTTTTGAACTGCTTCAGAAGTAGAGTTGTGCAATTTGAATAACCGTTCGGTTTTTTCGTCATGGTTTTTCTTGCTTCCTGTAAATCTCCTGTAGAAAGAAAGCGCGACAATTAATTGAAAAATTTGATAAAAAACCGAACAGTTATTCGATTTGCACAACTCTATTCAGAGGGGCCAGTCTTTTAAAGGCCTTTGAAGGCGCAGCAGTTAAAACTCATCTGCCGTCATAAGCACGTGTAATTAGATGATATTTCCTCCATTCGAAGGTCAGATTCAAAGGTTTTATCTATCCGATTCGTATTCGAACCTATTCGAACTTTATATTCGTTCGTCACTTGACCTGCGAGCCAAAATCTCACTTTGTTCCTGTAAACAAACCCTTCATCTCGCACGTTGAGGTGTCCGCTACCGTCATGTGTCCGCTGTGGCCGTGTAGTGGAGTGCAAGTTCGGAATTTTGCTTTTTACCTGAATCTGACACTCAGTGTGGCGTTGAAATTGTTCTGTTGCCTTATTATATGGCCGGAGCTTCTAGTTCGAGGATAGGTCACGTTCACTGAGATAAGGAGTTGCTTAGCGGAAGAATAGGCCCTTTAGAACCTCCACTCGTGGAAGCAGAGCTCGTGCAAAGGGAGTTCCATCGAGGTCCCACGTCCCGTAGGATTGGAGCAGGCTTTTCCAGCAGGAAAACATTAGTAATAGTAAAACAGAGTAACATAAAGTATTCTTATGCTGGGGAAAATCCCTCCAAAAGTAGAGGTGTGCCGACGACGGCTGTGTTGGGTGCCATGATGGGTGCAAAACGAGTCGCACGTGCCAATCACCTGGGCGGCCGTCAAAACAGGCTTCGGCAGAAGGAGTAGCACCTTCAAATCATAGAGGTGCTCTTACTAAACTTCGTTGGAGTGCCCACGTGCGGATTGATCGAAATGAAGAGCTTCATCGCACGTGACAAAGGGAGCCATTCGATGGACACTCGTGGTCTAAGCCCCGTCTAAACCCTCCATAAGCATGGCCTAAACCAGCCTCCTATCCTTACTGCCTAAATCCCCTTATATTCGTGGTTTAATTGTCCCTCTAGTCGTGGTCCAAACCTGGTCTAAACCAGGGTCGTCTAGATATGGTAACTTCTTTGCAGATAAAGGGCAAAATACCAACTGATATCCACAAATATCCGCGCGCGCTAATTCGCCACGTGGTGAAACTCCTTTAGGCTACAGCTTCTGATCGAACCCCATCTCAAGAAGGCAAGGTATAAACTCTTGCGTCCCGCGGCGCTGTATTTGGAATTTGACTCGTGTCCTTTACACCTTCACTCGGCTCAGATAAGATCGAAGTTATTGTTGATTTCGATAACCGTATTGACACTTCAATGCGACTCAGGTGGAGCTCCTATCAGCCTGACACCTTCTCCAGATCGAGCACCTTAGATCCTAACCTTAACAACTGAAATTCCCACCTCTGCTCGTGCCAGTGTCACTCTCGCGCGACTGTACAGTTCGCCTCCAATCCTCCTCCAAGGACGTCTTATCACTTTGCACTTCCTAATTCTCCTTTCCCGTCGCCTCGACTCCTTTTTTGTGTGTGCTGCGCCGCCAGAAACTGGCTGATAAGCGCCTCGGGACGCGTCGTATAGTGGCGCTGTGCGCGCCTCCTGTTTACGGCGCCATTGCAATCCGTCGCCGCCACGTTCCCAACGAGTCACAAACAACGAGGATTCAAATTCGTTTGCACACCAAAGATGAAGTTTGTTGGGACCGCCGCTGCTAGATGCAGGTGGGGAGAGTTCTGAGCCTCAGGGCTCCGATGGGTTACGTAATCCCATTAGGGTTATGACATTTTTCTGTATCCACTTTGGTTATTCGGAAAGAACGGTGATTTTAAAGCGACAAGAACTTGTTGGGGCTTAAGAATTTCATATTAACGGATATGTTTTTATCTCCGCGTCCGGAGAATCCTCGGATCCAATCCAACGGATTTTCGACACCTCTTCTTGATCGGCTGGTGCTAAAGAGCGGTCCCAGTTTCCTCAGGAAATCACCGAAATCGATCGCCATGTTTTGCCTTCTAGCCTTCTAATCGATAGTTGTTGTTGTTGTGGGGACAGCTCACCGCGTTTTGATGACATATTACGCCACTTTCAACAGCATCACATTGTTCCACTAGTTCTAACACAATCGGCTTATCCAGCTCAGTTCTTAGAGTTCGGTAGCATTAAACAAAAAAAGATATAATCCCATAGGGAGGGGAACTCACTTCTGGCCTGGCCCCTCCCCTGCCTCCAGTCACTCTATCTGTATTCTACTGCTCCTTTAGGCTCCGTTAGATAGAGAACGAGTTCAAATCATTGCGATCAGTACCAGCCATCCCTTTCCCTTTAGAACATTTTCGCTGTGAGACCTTACACTTAAGAACCCAACGGATTCCCTTAGAATGGTCCAATCGCATTACTCGAAACTTCAGATAAGGTCACCTACTCGTGCTACACCTGACCCAAACTGGAACCTCCTCTGCTTATCAGCGTGCCCTCAGTTGCTTCTTGGCGCCTCTTCCTCGGAACATCTGTCCACTCGCTATCGCCCCTCTAATGACCGTTCTTATCAGCCTGGAACGCGCGGCCAGTGTCCCTCCTTCGCCACTTTTCTCGTGACCGTCGTAATTATCGACCCTAAAACGTGCCAAAAAGCGGTCCCTTCTGCTAATTGCCTCATTTACGTTACGATTTGCACTAGGTGGAAGAGTCCTCGGAAGATATATTTATATTCCACGTCATACTCTAGTATTTACCATGGACCAGTGCTTCCCAGCTGTCAGAGAAGGTTGAGAGAACCACGGCAAGTAGAATCTTAATTCATGGCCACTGGGAACCTCGGAAACCCTCAAAGAAGTGTTGAGTTAGGTTCTTGTGTTTGTAGTTTCCAAAGGGTGTAACGATAGGTGAAGAGTCCTTAGAAGGTTTAAGTTCCGGTCTTCAATCCGCGAGTGGCGTCACTTCCCAGATGCTAAATCAAATTGTGTTGTATTTACCCGCGTCGTTCGTGCTGGTTTGTTTGATCGTGTATGTTCGTGAATCAGATTCTAGTGAAAACAGTCAAATATTCAAAATAGGGACTTATCATTCAATCAGCCTTTCCTCTTCCTCCGGTGTGTTAGTTACCCCTTTCGATTAGGGCCCTCTCTCCTTAGCCGCGAATCTTCTCGGGATCTCAACCAGTCGAGTTTATCTTTTTGCACACCGAGCTACGCCCTAACTTGAGTGGACACTTCTGAAGGTTCCCTTGTCAGTGAGTTTAAATAAAGCATTTCCAAAGGAACCTCGAGTGGTGTCCATCTCGGACCGCGAAGCCTCGGTGGACACAAAGCAGGACTGTATACGAATCTCGAGAATACTAGCGGCTTAGTGAAGATTGGCCTAAGGACAGCTGAATGTCACGTGCGTGTTTAGAGTTCCCCTAAAGCTCATGATGATCACCTTGTTCTGAAACTTTTACGATGTGAAACTGTTTACGAATAACTGTAAAACCAGTGCCGAAGAAAGTGTCAAGTGCCATGTAACTGAAGGTGTTGCGTGGGAATCGTCGGGTGCTTAGGGTCCTTCCGAGAAGTGGCAGGGAAGGTGCAAAGGTGCTATGTGAAATCTAAGGGAACTAGAAGCGTGGGAATGGGCGTCACCTTGAAGTGCCAGAGGGCGGTCTCGATCGCTGAGGGAAGCTGATTTCGCCATCTTCTTGATTACTTGACTCTCCGCAAGGTCATTTGAAACTCTCCTTTTAGTTCTTTTCCCTTTCTAACATTTTTGAAGGAAGAAAGGCTAGGAAGTAGGTCCAATGGCAGCCAATGAGAACGCCCTAATCTTACCTCCACCCTTTCTAATCCGTTTTCCATCGCCATCGCATCATTCCTCGAAAAGACTGACTCTTTTTTAAGGATTCGTGGGACCATATGGATCTTCTTTCGATTTTCCCCCTTTCTTTCCCAAAAAACGGCCCCATCTGTCGTCCATTTTTTTCGTCTTTCGTCGGACGTCGCCCACAAAGCCATGGTATTTCCGTCCGCGTGACCTCACGGCGACGAAGACAACCTGGGAAAGAAGAGGGCCGCGCTGGGTAGGTGCTGTTGAGGTTGAGGTGTCACCCTCCGTGCCGAGTGCGGACAAGCAGCAAAGGGCGCCGCTTCCGAGGACACTTCGACCGGACCACGACTAATTGGGACGCTCGCCTTAGAAGGTTAGAACGGGATGCTTGTTTCGGGGCCAGATTCCCGTGGAGAGGAACAAGGAGCGTCCCCAGGTGACCTTAGCAAACAGTTCGGTCCCTTGTGTGGGCTCCAGGTCTCCAAGAGTTTGGCTCCGAAAGGGAGAAGACGTCTCCTGCCGGGCTTCCCCTCACACTCCCGAGGCCAGGAACCACGGAGGGTCCCAGTGACCCTAAGCAAATAAGGAGAGTAGGTGCCCTGGACTGGCGTGGATTACGAAAGTTAATCTCGGGCCACGTTGCGTCACGCCTCTCCGCGGAGTATCGCCGTGTCCGAAACCGGACCCACGCCACAGGGGGCTCCTTCCACGTGGGAGTCGACCGGTTTCTGGAATCCACGTGCTAATGGAAGTGTTGCGTGGGAGCGGGCGGCGCTTCGGAGTCTTCCGAGAGGTGACGGGGGCGAAGAAGGTGTGAAGGTGCTATGTGAAATCCAGGGGCACTAGAAGCGTGTGAATTGGTGGCAGCTAGAAGTGCTTGAAAGCGCTCTGGATTACTGGGGGTAGGAAGATTTCGATATGTTTAGTTACAAGTGTCTTATTCTACGCGTTCTGTTTGTATTGCTTTTCCAAAGACATTGGGGGCTTTGTGACTATCGTTAGTAATCGCGTTTTCGAAGTAGTTACTGAGTTGTTTATTGGACTGTTTTTACTTCTCCTTAAAGAAAATGGCACCAAGAACAACGCGAAAGCGAATGCCAACGGTTGTGACCTAACCTTCCAGTTTTTTTTGTGCCACATATTGCGGTATATAAACGCAATTCAGTGGGAAACACTCAAATTTGCATGTTATAGAGCGTTCGGACCACCCTGTATTTTGGACGCCTTCAAAACTCCGGCTTCCCCAAGCTCTCCTGCATCTCCCTCCAGTCGTCTTCCCAGGATGGTTGGTGGATGGTCGTTTAACATCCACAGCGCTACGTCTCCAGATTCTCCAGCTCTCCTTCGATCTACCCAGAGTGGCAGGTGGTCGTTTCTATGCATTTATTTTATTCTTATTATGAGTCGCTCTGATCCACGCACCTCTACTGCATGTCCAGTAAAGCCGTAGCACTGTTACTTCAGTAGATCATCGAGTATTCCCTGAGCTAATGAATGACTCTGACTCTGAGGTCGACTCTGACCATTCCGTGAGTCCAGTTGAGTCAAGTATAGCATACATAGCATTGAGCGCATAGGTGGTGCTGGATCTATTGTTCGCGCTGACTGATCTGGCAAGCGTTACGGGAGCCTAGTGGTGTGTAAGAGCCTCTTTACCAGAGGACATTTAGTCGTTTGGCTTTCATCTCCTGTCCATTGTAAGGGTCATCTGTCTTGGTTCATTTGATGGCTATGTATGTTGTACTGTCTAGGGTTCCATCGGACTACGGTTCGCCGATGACGGCTGAAGAAGCTCAAGAAGATCGATGATGTCAGAGAGAACGGAAGAATCAAGCTTGAAGGCGAAGGTGTTGGCAAGTTAAGAAGGCGAGGTACGCTTCAAGATCAAGTAGGAGCGTCCGCTTACTTCAACCGCGTGTGAGTGTGCTTCGTGCTACTGTCATGCGTGTTTATCGTGATTGGTCGATGTACATCTATCATTTGCTCTGCTGCATTTGTTGCCGCTTTGCATGTCTGTCGGTTGTGGTGAAGAAGAAGAACGCCTATCCAAGAAAGGCAAGAAACTGACGAAGTTGATGACCACTCTGGGGACTTTCATCTTGCGTCGGTGGAAAGCGATCGGATCGTTCCGCTGTTTTCTTAGTCAGCGTTTGACCTGGTCGTTCTTCCACTCAAATGAATGCCCCTGCTCCTTCAACGATTCTGAACCTTTGTCACACAAGATATCGTCATCACTCCAGTTCTAAGGCTGCCGATCTTATATGTGCAAAGAAGTCCTCTGTGATTCCAGAATCCGGCAAACCTAATCATTTTGTGCCACGAAAAGGGAAAATAAGGAAGGTACGCTCTTTGCAACCCTGTTATACACTCCGGTCCGGTGATGTTCTTTGCTGCGGACAACTGGGGCGACTTTCAATCCAACATGCACTAGGCTCTCTACATATGTTCTTCCGAATTCAGACATTTGAGGGAGTAGCATCCGCGCACAGAATGGACAAGCGTGTCCCATCTCCTTTTAACCCTTTTGTCACACAAATCTCCCTTACAGAGCGTACTCAAGCTCGGAAGGTATTTCAGTGAGTGCCACAATGAGTCAACCACCCATTATCTTCCACAGAAAAAAGCTCACAATATCTAATTGGCGCAAGCCTCAAGTGTGGCTTCTAATTTAAATTGGTTTTAATGGCACTTTTTGACATTGGGACTCATCGGCTGTAGGCAGAGCTGATTTTTTGTTCTTTGGGTTTTCGAGTCGGTTCGTTTCTGGTCAGACCGTGTTGCCTTTTTTGGACCCTTTTGGACCCGCCCTGATGTTCAGATCCCAGCTGTAGGCAGCCTAAAATGTATCTTCTTACTCTGTAGATTCAGAAGAGGGCCCCTTCTTGACGAGCCAAATCAGATTCCTGGCTTGCCTGGCTCTCAGCTCCCATTTGAATCTGTTGTTGACTCCGAGTGTTTGTTGTCTTTGATGGCGGTGTTTGTTCACTCCGCTTTGCAGGGAGCCTCCTCCTTGTCGCGCGGCGGTCAGTGGCGCTGGCAACTGCGCCTCTGTTCCAGGCCGCGCGCCGCGGTAAACAAACGGGTGGTCATTAAATGGTCAGAGCGATCCCTCGGCCGCCGCGGGCTTATTCAAACCGCTAATTGCGCCTCCGCACGCCGCCGGCGCCCGCATATTCAAATTGCTAATGAACGCCGCCGGCGGAGAGGCAAGCAGCTGACAGGCTCGCTGACAGGCCTTCTCGAGTTCTTTGTCCTTGGGCCTAAAGGGGCCTTAGTAAAAGTCACCGTAAATCAGTCGAGCCGACCCCGGATCTGAGAAGGTGAGCGGGTTTATGGTCCTTTTTGGCTCTGGTCTCTTCTTTGACAAGTCTCCTAAAGTGATCCTAAAGTGAAAAGTTTTTCCTTCTTTGAATGGGAGCTTTTAAGCACCTCAACTGCCTTGTTTCACTTTACTTGTTGGAGGGATTAGCTTCTCCGCGATAAGCCGCGAACCTGCTTCACTGCTCGGGTCCTCCTTGTCCAGAAGGCGTATTCCGAGCATCATTCGCTCCTTCTTTGCGTTGTCCAGGTTTAGTGTGACCCTACATCCCCCATGATCGTGGCGAGAGCCTCAGATGATCGTGTTAGGAGCCACGGAGGGTTGTTGTTAGAGCTTTCGATGGTCGTTTTGTGAGCCCCAGATGCTTGTGCCGGAAACCTCGGATGATCGTTGTGGGAGCCTCGGATGATCATAACGGTAGACTGGGGTAATCGTTGTGGGAGACTCCGATTGTCCTAGCTGGAGATTCAAACATCCACCTCTCAATTGAAGAAAAACCACCATTTTTTCTTGTCACAGAACATAATTTCAAGGGTGATGAGGGCAAGAACCTTGCAGAGCGCACTGTTGTTGGCCATTTCTTAAATTGAGCTACGGTAAGTGGTTCTCATCAAAAGGAAGCGCATTTTCTGACTTTCAAGGGCTGCCTGGTTCATCAGGAGCCTCAGCGTGGATCGGGATGGGCCGTGGCCTATCTTCTGTCTTACACCCAAAGGACATCTGTTCTAAAGCCAATTTTTGAACGCACTGTCACTGTTTTCCTTCTTCTGCGCTTTATGGGAACCGGGAAGCACCATAAAATCAAAAGTACAGTTCCCAGCTCTTGTTTTTGACTGTTGTCCTCTTGACTTGTGCCGACCGTCGACCAACCCGACCATTCCAAGCATTCCAGCCCCGTGCTTCCGATTTTTGAATGTCCACTTCCTGCATGTCCTTTCGGATCGTGGCGGGACCTCTGGCCACTCGGCCTCGACCCCTGTGGCCCGTCTGCTTGCGCCGAGATCAAACCTCATGGTGTGCCCCGAAGCGCGGCTAATTTGTATATTTACCCAGTGCAGCGGCCAGCTGTTCCGCGCCGTTCGCGCTGGTGTCAGTCGGGCCGCGTTCTGCTGACGCGCTGTTACAACGTCGAGAGCGTCTGTCGCCGGCCGACCCGGCTCCCCAGGCTGCTCCTTGGTCCCGTTGGGTCCAACTGTTTTCTCCGTGGCCTGTTGTCCTAACAAGTGTTCGGCTCCTTCTTCTTCCGCGTGTTTTTCCGTGCAAATGTTCGCAATTGGAAAATTCGGCGTTTGCGGTATTTTTTATTTAATTGCTTCCCTTAAAAATCTCGTATATATAAGCTCTATATATTAAGATCACTTTTTAGCAAATATTTGGTTTTTTCGTCTCTCTACAGGATTCTAAACTTAAACATGATACGCTGGAAACTCTTTTACCGTATCTGGAAGAACAAATTTGCCCTACTTCTAAAGAGGAGTGCAAGAATCACACCCACCTGCGAGTGACGAGGGGTGTGAAAGAGGCAAACGAACCAAGTGTCGTATGTGTGACTAGAAGGAAGACGACGAGCTGCACCTCCACGTGGTGTCTTCCGGGCAACGTTAGGACTTTCGGGTCTTAACGGCAAAGACAGCTCAAAATGCGAGCCGAACAGAGGAGCAGCATGACTTCCTGGTCCTTGTCTTTCCTGATTCAGAACGGTTAAAGTGTAGAACGGTTAAACCAGTCTTGCAGACCAAGGGGCAAGATGGTATAAACTAAAAAGAATTAGGAGAACTGAAGTCATTCTTTGTCCCCCCCCCCCAATGTCGAAGTCAAAATCATAGTTTTTTGGTCTATTTTTACTTTGGTGAAATTTCGCCTGTCTTTAAATATATCTCGAGTCCTTCGTCCCTCGCGGATTCCACGCCGCAGCCCTTTCTTGTCCCAGCCCACATAAATGACACACCCTCTTTTTACCCTTAGTTCCTGCCCTCTTCTTAGTTCCTGGCGACCCTTTTATCCCGATAGACTTATACATCTGCTGAGCTTTAAAGATGCTAAGGGTTTTGGAGTTTTAGGTATACCTTTAAATACCTTTGTTTCCTTTTCATTTCTAAGCGCCGTTCCCTATTTCCCCCAGGTTTTAAAAAGACCCTTTCTTTGCTCCTTCGGGCGTTCTTTCATCGTTCTGTAAAGCTCTATATATATCAAATTCCGATCTCTTGCCTCCTTCTCCTCCTCTCCACAAGCCATTCCTGGGAACGCGCGAATCCCCTCGGACCTCGGCTCCGGTCAAAAGGGTTCCCACGCGTCCCTGTGGGCTGAAAAAGTTCCCGGGCGCGTTTTTTGTCCCGCGCCTGGAGGCGACCCTCTGTCCCCGCGCCGTGCCCTCCGCCGCCGCACTCCGCGGACAGAGATTATTTATAGCTTGTAAAAAAAGCTTAAAAAACGGTGTTTTATGATGATTGCTGGCGCACGAGCGAATTCAAATCTGGCTGCGGCGGGGAATCCGCGTCCGGTCGGCAGCTAATGCGCACCTTACCTGCGGCGGCTTCCAAGGTCGCCGCACGTAATTGCGGATCCTGGATCGGCCAGAGGAACTCGTCGTGCAGCAGTCCCACGACGCCGTATGCTAATGGAGGTCGTAATTTTTGAATCTCTCCCGCTTTGTTGTATTATTATTCATTGAAAAGAATTAAAAACGAAGACGTTTGGGCTGGGACGGCGGAAAGGAAGGCGCCGAGCGGCCGGGCCGAACGTCTTCGCCGCGTTTGAATTGATTTTATTTGCGTTTTTGCGCTCCGACGGCGGAGCACGACCTTGGATCCGGAGCGCCGCGGGCTTTTTGCCTCTTTTTTGGCTCGCACGAATTTGTCCGAACGGCCTTTGAAGTCGATAGGCGCGACCTTCGGAAGAGGTGCTCTCTGGTCAGGATCTCCTTGGGGGGATTGGAGGTGGGCTGTTTGAGGGTCTTGGTGGGATGGAAGTGTCACCCTTTGAGGTGAGTTTCTGTCCTGAGGTTATCTGAGGGTTTTGTTCTCCTCGCCCTTGATACTCATAGCCAAGCTGTTTCGAACCTATTTGGGGTCATTTCTGGCCTTCTTTTAAGCTCAGAAAGTTTAGGAACCATATGAAAGAACCAAAGAACCTTATTTAGACCCCACAAAGCCTTTCCTAAGCCTTCTTAAGTTATCTTCCTTCTTGTGTATCCCGAAAAGAATCCTCAAAGGCGGTTCCTTCCCCCTTCTCGACTGTTCTATTCCACGCCCCCATTTCACAGCATCTCAGCCTCCTTCTGACCTTCTTCTGCGACGCCGTCGCGAGCCGCTTCACGCCTTCATCCGCGCGAATGTTTGTGAGAAGCGATGGGACGCGATCGAAAGCACACTATCCACCGAGCCCTTCTTCTCCACTTGATGTTCTTCGCGCTTCTCGATCGATGCCATTCCCCTTAATCATCCGCCGCCGACGTCCTGTCGTCCAGCACCGTCAGATGCGTTCGTACAGTGCCGGCGCCTCCTGGGGTCGCCTTCCGGACGCCGACGTCCTTATCGGCGTTCCCAAGCGTCCTGCTAAGGCACAGAACCAAACAGCCACCAAGGGATCATCCTGGGCACAAACCAGGCATCGATCACCTTCCATAGAGCTCAGATAAACTCCCTCCGACCCTCAGCTTCCTCGGGAAGGAATAAAGCTCACTTCGGGCTGCTTCAAGGCACTTCAGATGCTTGGAAGGGGCCGGTCCCTGAAGCCCAAGGAGGAAGCTGACCAGACAGAGCGCGTCTCTCGGAACGACATGCAAATCGCCGCATTCGAATCGTCGTTTTCATTGAAGGAAAGGTTGCGGCTGGGAGGAGCGGAGCTTGAAAGGGCGGCCGGTGGGAGCCGTCTAATGGTGGCGATTCTGATTAACCAAATCGACGGCCCGAACGAGCGGGAAAGGTCTTCGCGAGCGATACGAAACGCTCCGCCATTGTTATTGCTTCGTGAGAGCCAGAATCTGAGGCCTCTGTCAAGTAGGACGACCATCGATAGGAGCGGAGACCAGTCCAGTGGTCCTATTGTCCTTCTTTGGGTTTCTTTAGGCTTCTGGAAAAGCCAAACATCGTTCGAGTGGGACCAACAGGTCCTTAGGATCCAGAGAGAGTCAGTTTATCAGTCCATCAAATAAACAGTCCTTGGACGTGTGTTCCTTCTTTTCAGCTCTATCTCTATGTTATGATCTCTCCTCGGTTCTGTGAAGTATGTTGATTAAATTGCCCCTTCGCTGGCCTAAATATTGTAGGCCAAAACGCTTTTAGCTGTGTCCAGAGGGGAAGAGCGAAGCTCAGAGTAGAACCTTCCGATCTTAAAGATCTAAAGATCGCTGAAACGGTCAAAACCTGCATTCTTCGATTCGAAATCGATTTGACTTCCGTTGATGTGCGACTTGAGAAGGTCATTAGGTCACTGATGTCGCCCCTTTAGAGGTGTGATTCAAGGAGCAAAGTTGCTATTTTCGTGCCCAAGTGCAATCCGAAATGTCCGAAAAATCAATGCCAAGACGCTTCTTTTGCCTTTGATCAGGTTACGGTAGCACAATGAGGAGGTAACGCAAAAGAAATAAAAAAAACACCACCCGATTATGGACGTTTGGCACAGATCACCACTTCTTCCAGCCCTCAATCCCTAAGGATATGCTTTGTTCCTATTTATCTATTCCCTATGCCCATTGTTAATTGCTGGTACTCTTCTTTGTCTGGCTTTTAAATGTGTGAAGTAGGTGCCACTGATATTCCCCTTTGCGAGCCGCGACGTTCCGTGAAGTGCCTAATGCACCGTGCTTGGAGCCTCTTTCATATCTCAATCCATCTCTTTCAGATTCAACTACTTTGCCATCGGTTTCGCCCTCTCGCCTTCCGCCTCGCCTTCTTCTCTTGGTAAGATTTAAAATTTGACCGAACAACGGAAGCCAGCCCTGATCGTGACCAGCACATAGAAAATACTCAAGTAGCGCTGGTCAGTCCACTAAAGCAAAACTTATCTCTTCTTTATGCCCCATCCCCTCCTCACGCTAATGTGTGAAGTTGAAAAAGTGTCACTGCTAGTGCCTCTTCCAAGGTGTGATCACGAATGGAAACCCCATACCGTACCTATAAGTGAACCCCATCGCGTCCATTCAGGTCATTTTTTGGATTGGGTGGTCCTTCTTACGTTTAACGTGCCACTGTTGAGCAGTGGAAAATGGTCCCCTGCAGAAGAAGATGACCCCTCAAGTCCACAACTCTCAAACCTGTAAACCTCTCCCATGCCCGAATCCACCTGTTTCAGACCCACCTCCTCCTCCCGCGGACCCTCCACCTCGACCTCCTCCTCAGGTAAAGCCGGCCGCCGTTTTCGTCACCTTTCGTGTCACTCAGCGAAAACCAATTTGCACTCTTAATGAATCCGCGCCGCGGCCACTTCTCGCCGTGCCGATGCACTCACCGCCAGCGAGGGGGTCAGCGGCTGCGGCTGCGGTGAAATTCAAAATCGAAGGTCGGAAGTCCGAGCCGATGCTATCGAGAAGCGCGGCGCGACCTCGGGCGTTTCAAAAATCGCGCGCCGCGCTTCCTCCGATGATAAATGGACGCGCTACTGGGTGTTTTGTCGAAACCGCGGACAGTGATCGATGCGTGGAGTGGTTGCCAGGATTCAAACCCAGGAGCAGGAGAGCGCTTCTTTACAAAAAGTTTTTGTAACCGACTTAAAGTAGAGCGCCGACCGGTTTACACTCGATAAATGGGGACCGTTTGAGTGACAGGGGTCACACCTTCTTGCCCGCTGCTGTAAAGCTGGTGACCCGGTTCGGAGTCAGAGGTTCCAAAGGACGCTCTGAGGACAGTTTTTGTGGAGCTAGGGGCCGACGTGACCCGGATACGGTGTGGCTTTGAGTGTTGATGGGCGAGATACTGGTCTTGCCTACTTCTCGGAGAGTTTTGGTAAACTTGGTAGGCCCAATTGAGTCCTATACTCTTCCTTCTAGCAGAGCTGGTTTCGGGGTTTCCAAATGTAGCCTTCTAGCCGAGGTTTCCTAGACTCCTTTTCCTGGATTCCTCCGTCCATGTTGACCCTTGAGATGGCAGCTAACCATGGGCTATTTGGGCCGCCTCTGATCCTTAGAACATCTATCGCGTTTTTTATGCTAAATCCCCCAATAAAACCCACGTTCAAACTCCCATCCCTTTGCCTCCCCCGCAAGGATCACAACGGGCAAAAAACCCGCAAAAAACCGTCCAATGGGCCATAAATTCCCTCACTTTTGAAAACCAACCTTCCTCTCCCGCCCAAGTTCTCCCCGGCGATCTCTGCTCTCCCTGCAGACGCCACACTAGAGACGAGCGCCGCCATTTCTCTGCGCCCTCCTCCCTCGGCGCGCTCCTTCTCCGCCGCTGCAGCCAGCCGACGGCCACTGCAGGGAAAGTGCACCGATCAGCTGATCGGCGCGCCTCGGACCCTCTCCCCGTCACCTTCGCCGTCGCTGGAATCGGGTCACCGCTTTCGCCTCATTTTACTTTCGCTTTGCAAATCGCTTTCTCTGGAACACGCCGGACGACCTTGGGGCCGATTATTCCCTTTGATTAATCTCGCCCTCGTCGATCTAATCACTCGCGCCGCCGTCGCCATATGCTCCGTTTTGTCGTCCCACTCGTTTTCGTCCGCTTTTTGCCTAAGGGCGCCGCGCCTCTACCGGCAGCCGGCGCCTTCTGGAGAAGGAGATCTCAAGATCTGGCTGTCCACTTTCCCCGCTGCGCAGTAATTAGGGTTTTTGCAGCAAATTTGGATCATCTGAGATGCTCTCTCCCTTAGCTTCGAAATTTGAATTTCAGCTACTTGAAGAGATCAATCACCCACGGATCTTGTAGCCCATTCATCCTTGATTTTTGCTAGCCTTGTCATTGAACCGTGGGGACCCAATTTGTCCATGTTTAGATCAGATAGCGCTTCTCTGCAGCTACGTGTTAAACACTTAATTCCCAAGGCCATCTTGTTGATGAACTGTGAGTCAGGGTCAACCCTGCCCGAGCTTCTCCACTGCCGCTTGAAGTGCCCAAGATCTGGCTTTTCTCTCTACAGGCGGTCACTGCCATAATTAGTTCTTGTTTGCAGGAAATTAGGTTTATCCTAGTGATCCTTAAACCGAACTTTGACCGAATCTGATCACCCTGTGCTCCATATGTACCAAACACTTAAGGGAGTTATGGGCAACCCTCGGCCACTCCACTTGAAACCACCCAAACAGGCCTACTTGGTCATAAACTGGGTCGCCGTCTAGTCGCCATCAGATCACATTCTCGGCGGGAAAGGGTAACGTGGGTTGGGCCTATTTGAACTACGTTTTCCTCCACTGATCATAAGGACCTCACTTCTCCCTCCCCCAAAACAACCCTGTTTTGCCCTACATCCAAAGGGGGTCCGCCTCTGAGTGATTCTGACCACGTGCTTCCGCTTTTTGAATTTTCTGTCGACATCTGACAATCATAAGGACCTAAATTACATTGATTAGTGGGCTCGGCAGCGGCGCCTCCGCCTGAAGAACAACAGGGAAGTCCTTTCGCCCTTTCCCTCCTGCCCACTTTCCCTGTTGGAGACAGCCGCCTGGCACATTGGCACCGTTCGGCGCCCGGTGACACTGACCTCCTTTGCGGTCGGCGGCGAAACCGTTCGAATTCGAAAGTGACCTAGGAGGACGCCTGATTAGAGCTGGGAGTTTTCAAAACCCAGGTGCTAAGAGCCATTCTGTGTGTTCTTGGACATTCTGGGTCTCTAGGCCTGGACCGGTCACTCCCTTAGATCTCCTTCGCTAAGCCAAACGATGCTAAGGAGATGAAGGATGTGAGCGTTCGCGATTTCAAATGGCCACGCCTGATTAGCGATGCAGCGCGCACAAAGGCCCCCGGGTTGCAAACTGCATATTTTAGCAGCTGATTTATGGAGGCCGCCTTGGCGTGCGGTTCGGCCACTTACGCGAATCGAAAGTCGACCGCGGCGGCGTAATTAATTAAGCGCGCTTCGGCACTCGGTTTCACTACCTGTCACGGAGCGCACGAAGGCCACGAGACGACCTTCTTGTCCCTCGCGCGCCCCTCAAAGGAAGGAAATGCGAGAGGTCATGCTTCTGGCATCCCTGGAGGAGGGCATCTTGGAGCAGGGCAGGAGGGCGATGTTTTTCTGGGTGCCGTGCCCTTTGGATGTCCTGGGCGTCCTGTTGCCATATTGTCCTCTCCAAGTGGTCTTTGACTCCAGTCTTAGAGTCTGTTTGTCCTAACCTCCTACTAGAGTAGCAAACGTTTATTTTGAGGGTGCTTTGACCAAAGAAGAGCGTTCAGTTTGTTTTGCAGCATGTTTAGCGCCTATTTTTGCCAAATAAGTAGGTTGTACAAGTGCGTAAACTGTGCCTTAGGTTAGCTACCTATTTCAACTTAAAAAAACCATGCTTTTACCTTATTTTTGTCATTGACAGGAGAGTGATTCCGTTAAACATAAGGATAACCTCTCTAAGTTGTCTTTGATCGTCTTCTTCTAATCTTCGAGTCGATCTAGCCGCATCGAAGAAGAGAGTTGACCTTTCTTTTTTCCGTTTATTATCTTAAGAAGCGAAAGCAGAAATTTGATCTGCAGGTGAGATCGAATTCAGAGTTTTTTGCGCTACCTTTTAAACCAATTCAAGATCTGATGGTGTTTCAAGTACTAACAACCACAAACAAACCTAATTACAACGATAAATCATTGGTTGTCAGAAAACCGACGTTTCCAGCCTCTCCCCAAGGACCCTTCTTCTATGTAGGTTCAACTCTTGGTCAGGTTCCACCTTACCGTTCTTTGCCTATCCACTTCAGTTTATCTTGTCACAAATCTAAGCGCACCTTATGCGCCTCTTGACCCTACAGTAGCCCAGTGAAGGAGAGAGAAGTTTTTGCACCGATTTGAATATGTTTTCATCTGCCAACCACAAACAACCTTAATTGCGCCCATCAATCACCGGTTACCATAACGCCGACGCCTTCGACCCTCCCCAAGGACCCTTTCCCAGGTCGGCCCAGTCACCGACCACCGCCTAAATAGGCACGTCGTTAAACTCCCGCTTCTGGAGCCGTTAATCGCGCCTCTCCCGATAAAAAACGACTGTGAGCAAAGTTCAGCCTTCCATGGCTCGTCCTCCAAGTGCAAAAGGCGTCTTTGACACATCGGCTGTCGGCGGCCGTCACTTTCCCCGATGGAACTCTCAGATTCCGCCGGCGGAGAACAAAGACCGGGGAATGTCAGTTTTGGCTGCCTTCTTCACTTCTCCCGATAGCCTTCCTCACTTCTCCGTGCCAGTCCGTCTTATCTCGACCCTGCCCTTTCCCTTGCAAAAACATCCCTCGTTTGAATTTCCCGGCGACGGAGCCCAGGAATTCAAAGCCGGCGGCCTCCCCCAACGGTCAAATTACCGCATAATCCGTCGACCCTGAGCCGGCGCCGACGCGCACCTGTCCCTCCTGAAGGTCCCCAGAGGCCCTTCCGCCAAGGATCTCATTAAGGAGGAGACAGTCGGCTGTCCGCGGCGCCCGCGTGCCTCTCCGTGCGGCTTCACTTCTCATAATTTGGATTATTTATCGCTGTGGACGCCACGGACGACGACCTTCCCCTGGCCGCTTCTTCTTCATTAGCATAGCGCGGCCGTCGTCCGAATCTTGCCTGGGAGTTTGTGGGGCAGAGGGGCCGCCAGAAGGAGCCCGAAGGTCGATGTTTGAAACCCGATACTTGGGGATATCGGACTCTTTTTCGGCTCGTCGTTTTGATCTTTCTTTTGGTTTTACTTTACAGCTCGGGAGGTTAGGCGGAGATGAACCCAACGGCGCGAAGAAGTAGCTGACTGTTCAGTTCTGACTGTCGTCCAAAGAACGATCCTGAAATACCGTACCTAGCCTCGTTCCCGGGCTTCGGAGTTCGATATTTGAAACATGATACCTTCTGGTCATTGGGCTCTTCTTCGGGTTTACCTTTTGATCTTTCTGTTCATGTTCCTTAGGACAACCCAACACAACGCTAAACTACTTCAAGCTAGCTCTAGTAGAAGACATCGGCCTTTTTCCAAACTGTAGGTGGGTACAAATATCCCAAAAAGCCTTGAAATCATCCAAAACTACGAAGTAGGTCACTTCCCCCGGTAGATGCCTCTCCAAATAATCTGGATCTGAAGGACCCTTTGCTTTTGTTTGTCTTGTTGCAGAATTTCGTCACATAGCCTTTCGCCAACAGTCCTGCAACCAATTACCCAAAAGGATCATGGGCAGCCCGCTCCCGAGCCCACAAAGACCTAATTGCCGTGACTTCTCAGAGCGCCGCGCACCAATTTGTCACTCTAATTACTCTCTTCCTTCGGCCTAATTGCGGAGCCGTTGCGGACAGCCGAGCAGATTTGAATCTGCGGGGCCTTGACCCAGGCGGACAACTTGTTAACGCCGCCTTCCAATGGACTCAGTTCCCAGGCGGACGTCGCCGATTCTTTCCACCTTATTGCGCCCCCACCCATCCGAAAATAAGGTTTCTGTCGGG
Source organism: Steinernema khuongi (assembly GCA_016648015.1). NCBI lineage: Eukaryota > Metazoa > Nematoda > Chromadorea > Rhabditida > Steinernematidae > Steinernema > Steinernema khuongi. Next base: position 48,562 of record JADLIF010001853.1, on the reverse strand, counting down.
CCAGAGCGCCGCCGGCCTTGACACCGTTCCTCAGGGGTTCCGGAATCCTGCGCCGGCTCGTTCGCCTCGCTCTGTTTGAGCGCAGTTGGGCATTGTTCTGCTCCTGCAGAGCTGTATTGTTCTTGAGTGACCGGACTGTCCGCCCTTGGTCACTTGAGGGTGGAGGGCGATGTATCATGGCCAGCCTTGTCCCCACCCCGCATAGCGCTGCATTGTTCTCGACTGACCTCAGCTGACCAGGCCCTTGGCCACTCCTCGTCCTCGCGAGGGTCAAGGGTCAGCGCGCTGCAAGTCGCGATTTGAATGCGTAATGAGGTCGTCCTGCAGCGGCACTCAAAGCCCGGGCTGATCTGGCGTGGCCGTTGCGCAACGCGCCCTCGGGGCCAGTGACCCTCGCCTATCCGACTCCCGATCGGCCTTCGCAGCCATGTTGCGATGTTTGAAAGTGTCCGCGCTCGTTTATTGCCGTTGCTGCTGATGAGTAGATAAGCGGTAGGCTGGCAGAGGTCGTCCAGTTCCACTCTCCCTTCGAATTCAAGGTCTTCTTCTGGTGTGGGCTCGTGGGTGGCCCTTGAGGAGGTCGGTTCCTGGGTCTCTCTGGTCCTTCTTAGAGCTTGGAGAAGAGTTAGGTTTAGGAGATCTTTAGTGTTAATCTGTTAGGGCGTTAAGGGTTCCTGTACCTTCTTTGTAGGGCCACTATAATTGCCGTAGTTAAAAGTCCCCTTGAAGGTCTCCTCAGTCGTTTAGAGTTTTAAATGATGCGAACTGTAGTTCCGTGCTTCAGAGCGTAAGATCCTGATCATACCGGGGTGCCTTGCAACCTTACCCGATCTCAAAAACGATATAGGTGTCCTCATAGGAGTTTAAGGGTTCCCATGGGGCTCTGGTAGTGTTTATTCAAAGATCATTCCTTAAAAATGGCAAAAGAATACTGATGGTTTCGCTCGCACATCCACCCTCAAAACAGCACCTCTAATGCTTTTAGGACCGTATTCGAAGGACCTTTCTAAAGGGTCTTCTTTAAGACCCTCTTCTCACGGGTATCGCGTGAGAAGATCTCGTTTAGGTCTCCGGACAACTCGCTCCCACCGGAAGGACCCCACCATCTCCCTCTTTTTGAATTCCTCATCCCCTCCTCGGAGCTCAAATATCCCATCTCGGGGCTTCGGTCACGGAGGCCACCGCCTTTGTCGGTGGTCGTTGACTCGACCCTCCGAAAGCAGAAAGGCAAACACGCGAAACTCGGTTACGATGTCACCGAGTCAGGGTCACCGGCCCGTCGGAAGCCGTTTTTTCGCCGTCGAGCCCCTCAGCGCGCCTTTTCGAGCAATTGCGCCCGCGTTTCCGCCGCGCGGCCTAAACGACGCGCTCTCGACGGAGCCATTGTCCAGATGCCGACACTCGGGGAGGACACGTGCCGCTGCTGTTGCCTCCATTTGCATAATGGCGGAGGCTAATTAACGAGCGAGGCGCGGACACCCCGGAAAGGTCAGGGCGCGTTCGAAAGCCACGCCGAGGGACCGCCGCCGGTTCCGGGTCTTCCCGGCGTCCCGATCCGTTTAATTAGAGCCTCTTGGGTAACGCCGCGCAACGAAAGGGTTTAAAGCGCAGCTGTCCGGGCTTCTTCAGTCCGGACGCCGTACAATATCCAATCCGAGCGCTATCCATCATCGAGGAACTGGTTGTGGGCAAGCCGCGGGCGCTCTGTTTATCCGCAATGTTTATGCGATCTGTTCCCCGAGGGTTATGCAACCTTCCAGGCTGTGGTCCGCCAGTGGACAGTCCACATGTGGTGGGTCCAGAGGTCGACTGCATTCTTGGACTGGCTCCCCGTCTCTGAGACCCTCCAAGGATGCCCTATTGACTCCTTGTTTATGCCCATATTGGGCTTCAGTTCCCGATCTGGCCCTAGATATACTGTATCCATATTCCAAGCCTCAACTCGCTCGGGTCCACTTCTGAATATTCTGTTTATCCGCAATGTTTACGCGATCTGTTGCCCGAGGGTTATGCAACCTCCGTCCACTCAAGTGCGCACCCATTGTCAGCGCCACGCCGGAAGCAGGACTGACCACGGATTTGACGCTCTGTCCACTTCTGACCTTCCCTGACCACTTTTTCCCTTACATCCGCTGTCCGTCCACCTTCGCCGCGTTCCGCCGCATGCGCGGTCACTCGGCCAGCCCGTGTCCCCAGCGACCACCGCTAAGTGCTCTCCTCCTTGCAGGGTCCCCTTCGTCCGCCTAGCGTTCGACCGTCGCCGGTCGACTCGGAAACCACGTCTCCTCCGCTCGGACCCCCTTCCAATGGACGAAGAATTCAGCTGCTTCGACTTCCAGCGCTCCTTTAGGAGGTAGGTAGAGCTTCAAGGCTTCCACAGCCCTCTTCCCGACCTCCTCCGAGCAGTAGATAACCCTCCTCTTTCAGGGAACGCGCCATGACCGCACCGGAAGAGAACACCGAAGTCGGTGAGTTGACCCTAGTCCGAGTCCAGGATCCCCCAATTATCGCCCCGTGACCTGAGCGCGGCTACTGTCCCTAGGCGTCGTTGTAAAGAGTCGGAAGGCGCGCTCCGTAAATCTCGGCTCCTTGGCGGGCGTCAGCTGCTTCTCTTGCCCTGTCCTCAGCTGCTCACCCACAGCCCTTTTCTTCTTGTTTTTCACCCGCCTGGCCCTATACGACCCGGTTGCGCAACTGCATCATTCGGTCGCGTGACCCGACGACCACCGGGACAACCTGGAAAACAAGCGAGCGCTGGGTGCACGAGGTGCTAACGGACGGGGGGTCTCCTAGGGTGACCCGCTTTCTTTGGATTAAGGGTATAATAGCCTGGTTTACGGTGGTCGGAGCACAGATCCACGATGACCTTACCTGGCACTACTTCCAAAGGTTCGCAATATAGCTCTCCCTCACCTTGCCGAGGTCAAACGCTGACCGTCAGAGACAGGACAGGCTGGACTAATTGCTCCAAGTTTCGGGTCACCTGTGGTGATAAGGCGCACAGATACTACTGCATCGCACCCTGGTGATAAGGCCTCACTACTGCCTTATACGGCCGCGTGACCTCACGGCGACGGAGACAACCTGGGAAAGAAGAGGGCCGCGCTGGGTAGGTGCTATTGAGGTTGAGGTGTCACCCTCCGTGCCGAGTGCGGACAAGCAGCAAAGGGCGCCGCTTCCGAGGACACTTCGACAGGACCGCGACTAATTGGGACGCTCGCCTTAGAAGGGTCTCCCGCCGGGATGCCTGCTTCGGGGCCAGATTCCCGTGGAGAGGAACAAGGAGCGTCCCCAGGTGACCTTAGCAAACAGTTCGGTCCCTTGTGTGGGCTCCAAATCTCCAAGAGTTTGGCTCCGAAAGGGAGAAGAAGTCTCCTGCCGGGCTTCCCCTCACACTCCCGAGGCCAGGAACCACGGAGGGTCCCAGTGACCCTAAGCAAATAAGGAGAGTAGGTGCCCTGGACTGGCGTGGATTACGAAAGTTAATCTCGGGCCACGTTGCGTCACGCCTCTCCGCGGAGTATCGCCGTGTCCGAAACCGGACCCACGCCACAGGGGGCTCCTTCCACGTGGGAGTCGACCGGTTTCTGGAATCCACGTGCTAATGGAAGTGTTGCGTGGGAGCGGGCGGCGCTTCGGAGTCTTCCGAGAGGTGACGGGGGCGAAGAAGGTGTGAAGGTGCTATGTGAAATCCAGGGGCACTAGAAGCGTGTGAATTGGTGGCAGCTAGAGTGCTATGAACCTCCTTGACGTTTTGAATCTCCGCAAGGTCGTTTAAAAGTCTTCTTTTCGGTCTTTTTCCTCCCCAACATTTCGAAAGGAAGAAAGGCTCGGAAGTAGGCCCAATGGCGGCCTAAGCTCAGCGATTTGTTCCTAAAGACGCCCACCCTTTCTAATCCACCCCATCTTTTATCTCCATCGCATCATTCCTCGAAAAGACTGACTCTTTTTTAAGGATTCGTGGGACCATATGGATCTTCTTTCGATTTTCCCCCCTTTATTTCCCAAAAAACGGCCCCATCTGTCGTCCATTTTTTTCGTCTTTCGTCGGACGTCGCCCACAAAGACCATCTCCATCTCAAAGGAATCGTTCGCTTTCTTTATCGTGTTCTCATCTCGCTCGTCTACCGTTATCGTTTTACCTTTCACGTGGGAGTAATCTTGCTTTGGAGCTCAGTGCGAGGCTTTGGGCAGTCCCTCCTTTAGGTCTCCATCCTTCGTTTGGGCAGACCTACCGCGTTTAGGGGCCTTCTGAGTCTTCCTGGGATTCATTCAATCCACCTCGGAGTGCGCGTTTCCAGATGAAGATAAACATCCTTGGATTGTCCATATTTCCATCTTTCGCATTCCTGGACCCTCCCCCCTCTCCCTAGTAGTCCAGCAGCCCACGTGACCGCCTGTAAATAAGCGTCAAGGTGTGAAACCGCACAGCTGCGGAGAGCCCCTTGGAAGTCGTTGAGTAGGGCTCCACTCGCACTTCCCTGGGTCCTCACTTGTCCGAAGACCCTCCCCCGCCGAGCCGGCGTTGCGCGTCCTCGCGGTTTGCATAATCCTCCACGACCATCTATCTACCACTAACTACCCAGTCCGTTCCCTCTCCCGCCGCCGTCCTCGCGCTGTCCGAGCGCCCGCCACCCACGACGAATTCGATCCCCCGCGCGTTTATGCCTCTTCGCCCGCTTTCGGAAATAGAAGCCGCCAGAAGCCCAGGGTAAGGCAGACTCCGAGTAGGGATTATCCGATGTCGAGCAGATCAAGAACGCGAGTGCTTCCAACCCATCAGATCCACTCAGAATCCTCCCCCAGAATCCCTCTGAATCCGCCACTCTAGGAGCTCCCTAAATCATTCTTTTGTAGGAATGCCCGTCGCGTTCTACCGGACGGCTTCTGAGGATGAAAACACGAACGACTCCGGTGTGTCCATGGGCTATGACGGCGAGCAACCCACGTCCTTCAAGCAGGTACAGATCTTGCTCGGGATTCAAGGAGTTCATGAGGGCCTCTAGGCATTTGATTTCGATTCGGACACCGAGCTGACGCCGAAGGTCGCCAAAAATTCTCCACGAAGGGGGCTCCGCGAAATCACCAATCGGTAAGTTGCTGCTGTCTCTAAGCTACTTATAATCAAAAGCTACTTGGTCCCAGTAGTGCCAGCCCCTCACCACTCACACCCCACGCTTTCAGGTGTGGAAACACAGAAATCAGCGCCGACTCGCCTATCTCCAGCAGGACGGCCTCGCAACGCAAGCGTCAAGCCCGCGAGAGCTCGCTCACCTTCGCCCAGAGCATGGCGTCGCTCGCCGCTCCAGATGAGGACTCCGACACTGAAGTGTCTATGCACCGCACCCGCTCGACGAGCATTCTTGAGGTCCGCGACCGGAAGGTTCCAAGGAAAGCTCCTCCCACGGTGGAGTACTCCCTGGAGACGGTGGAGAACCCCCAGAAGGAGCACGAGGCATTCAAAAGCATCTCGGGAGAATACCTCGCCCGGCTGATGACCTCGCTGGGAGACGAGTTCGCTGAGAAGTACATCGTCGTCGACTGCCGCTTCCCCTACGAGTACGAGGGCGGCCATGTTAAGGTAGGGTCCTGGAGCGATTAGGGTCACACTGAATCATATCTATGGGTTGTTCCAAATGTTCCGAATCCTCCAAAACGTTCTTCTCATCCCTCGGCTACTTCAGGGTGCCATCAACGTCCACGACACGGTCGACCTGGAACAACACTTCTACACCACGGACATGGACATGAAGGCGCCGCTCCACAAGAAGATCCCCATCTTCTACTGCGAGTACAGCCAGAAGCGCGGACCCACAATGGCCAAGGAGCTGCGACGCCTGGACCGGAACATCAACGCCAATCACTACCCCACCCTGGACTTCAAAGAGATCTACCTGCTTGACCGAGGCTACAAGAGGCTCTACGAGGTGGACAAGATCTACGTAAGTGTCCTCCGGGTGGTCCTTGGCGTAGAAAGGGGTCTCTTCCTTCTCTGTATGGCCTGTGCCCTCTTCTGAGGCTCCCATGACGGCTGTAAGTAAGCCCTGACCTCGCTTCAGGACATTTGCGAACCTCCTTCTTACACCTCCATGGAAGACCCGGACCACGTGGCCAGTCTTCGCAAGCACAAGAGCAAACTGAGTCGCTCCAAGTCCTCCCGCAGCTTCCAGCGACACCCTACCCTCCGCGACCGGATGCCCACCATGAAGCCTCTGCGCTTCGAAGAGGTGCTCGACTCGCCCACGCACCAGATGAGCGACCTGCACATCTCCTCGAAGTCACCCTTCCGGACGCTCAGCTTCAGTCGCAGCGAGAGCTCCATGCACTCCCCCGCGACTCCACTCTGAAGTCGTCCGCCCCTTCTGCGATGCGCTGCGCGTCTCCAGACTTCTATCACTTCTTAGTCGCCTAGGGCCGCTCTTCATCCCAGCTGTAGTTCGCCTAGCTCCCCGTCGCTTCTTGTAGATATCGACTCTCTTCGTCCCTAATCTTCCATATGCTTACTGTAGAGACTACTTTGCGGGTTCCCTCTGTACATAGTCTCTTTCTGTTGTCACCACCACTGCCAAAGAACGATTCTTTTTTTCTTTTTTCCTTGTCAACCGCAAGAAATATATTAATTATCAATAAACATTGACCATCGCCCGAGATCAGAGGATCAAGCCAGTGTGGAGGGGAGGACAGGAGCGACCCTTAAGTGAATCGTGCTTGGATCACCCCTGGAAAGGACCCTTTTTGAAGGAGTTGTCGCAGCAAACGAATCTTTTTAACTCACAAGGGGACCGTCCAAGGTAATCGGTCCAAAGAGTGTCAACAAGTTGTGTGAAGCCAGGCTGTGGAACACTCGAAAAGGTTAAGGATCTGAGGACCTTCAGGTGGACCAAAAACGATGATATACCTGAAACGGAGTGCTAAAGCCTGAGCGTTGGAAAGCTTCAATGATGATTACGGGAGGAGTTTGAGCATTTTCATTTGGGCATCTACTTGAAAAAAGCTAGTCCAAGAGCTGCAGGAAGTCGTCGTGTTACATTGTCGTCGCCAACAAAGTGAATAAACATCTGTTAATGCGTCCATCCGTCGATCAATATCATCCCCGCCACGACAGGATATAGAGATCTCCTTTCGATGGACGACCTCACTCCAAGTATATCTCCTTCTTCATCTTCACAACCTGCGACTCTTCCGACAACCTGTTTTACCACTTCCTCACAATCAGCCACAAGAAGAGGTGCACCTGTTCGGTTGCAGGTGATAACAGGCGAAGTAGGTGCGAGTTGGAGCTCGAGGTGCGAAGGACCTAAGTGAGGGCCTCGTCGGAGGTGGTCCGAGGTGCGAATCCGGCTGAGAGTGATGTGAAGTAGGGCGAGGCGTCGTGAGTAGTGGGAGGCAAAGGGATTTGCGGCTCCTTTCAGGTAGTGCGAAGATCTCTGGAGGATTTAGGCTCCCGACGCTTAAGAGGGACTCCACATGAGAAGCAGGCGCCACATTCCAAGACTTTCAAATACTTCCATCTTCACCCCCAGCTTCCTTCTCGGGATTCGACAATGAAGCTGTACCACCTTGACTCTCGAAGCCATTCCTTTCGGCTCTTCTTAGCCCCACCACCAAGCCACAGATCGTCTTTCGCAATCCTTCACGCTCGCCTCTCTTCTGCTTCTCCGCGATGACCTCTCCTCGGAATATTAGCCGCGCAGGTCGACACCTCACCCGCCACTTGACGCGCAAAATCAGTATATCAACTTGATGGTGTGTCCGTGTTGGGTCATAAATGTTTGCTCTGCGACAAGGAGCTGCTTTATCCGCTTAGTCAAGGAGCGTCCTTGCAACAGGCGGATTGACACTTGTGGGATCGCAGAACCATGGAGCAGTAGTTGGGTAAACTGGAGGGGAAGACCAAATCGTGGCTTGAACACTCCGAAGTTCCTGACGCATACTGTAGCGCCGGCCCAACCATCATTGGACCAAGATCGGGGAGAGCATGTGCAGGACATAATGAAACAAGATCGGATCAAGATACTGGCGTTTGTGATACTTGGGGAGAGGCTTCGTCTCCGCGTCCGTTCGTGCTAATTCCTGGCCTTCCAGCCTGTCAGAATCTCGAGAATGTCGGAGAAGAAGGCGATTCATTGAACGTAGCGGGCACGTCGGTAGCAGCCGCGCCATGAATCTTGGCGGATCGTTGATTCGATGCGGATCCTATCGGGGCTTCCCATAGCTTTCTGGACGCCAGTCTTCCTCCTGCCTCCTTCTGCGAACACAGCTTCTCAATCAGTGTGACTTGTGAACTAAATGGGAGAATAACGGATGAAGCCTACTTACCCATCGTCTTCTTGTGAGTCGTGATGGCTTTCTTCTTTGTAGGTTGTCGAAGAAGAGACGCTCGTCCAAGTCGGAGATCCTCGTGGATGGGAAGCTGCGGAAGGCGATCGACGGGTTCCAACGGTAAAGCTGGTCCAGAATCTTCGTCGACGGCCCCTCGAAGAGCTCCTTGTCCGCTCTGGCGCAGACAGTGATCCATCCATGGCTTCGGAGCTCCGGCTTGTCGACTGACGTGATTCGGTTCGGAGTCGACTCGGCAGGGTCGTTTCGTGGCAGGATCCTCACTTTGCGGTCTCTGATGAAACTCGGCCAGTGTGCTGGAGTGACAAGCAGGAATGCCTCCGAGCACGACGATTTCCGCGGATTTTGGACGTTCCGCGATGTGTACCTGACACGGAATATAATTGCTTTCTAACAGCTAGTGGTGGTGGTTGGTGGTGTTAGCCCATGCCATTCTTGCGTCTTCATACACTTCTTGAAGTGCTGATGCATATGGCTCCTCATTGCCGCGAAGCGTTGTTCTGTTTTTGGCTGTCCTTGTGTTCTTGCTGTATCTACCATTCGCGTGTGTCACTCCTAGGAACTAGCTGTCGAGGTTGCAGGTCTTACTTACACACGTTTTTCGCCATCGCCACATATTGCTCGTTTCCACTGCTTCCCCTTGTCGCGCGTAGGTATCCTTAGACTCTATTTGGTTGCGCGATAACGTGACGCTTGTTTTGGACTCTGTTTTTGCGGTGCTGGGTTCTGTTGGTGTCTCTGTTCTTTCTACGTCGCGTCTACTGTCTATATCTTCCTTACCGTGTCCATTTCTTATGCGCCTTGACTGACTTATCTATATTTTCAGATCTTTCTCTTCCCCCCCCCCCACTTCTCTTTCGCCCGGTACAGCCCACTCTTCCTGCCCCCTTCCAGCTGCAGACCAACCTATGATGGCTGTAAGTCCATCCGATGGGCGTTCATCCTCGCAATACTGTTCCTTTCAGCAACGCCTCAGCCCAACGGCCGTGATTCCGCGTTTCGCGGAAGGATCTGTAGTCCATATGGACGAAAAAGCCGTCATGGTCGGGAAGCTCCTGGCTTTCGGCAACCGCATGAGGGTGTACGCGGTTACCGAGGGTCAGGACTCCTTGGTCCTCAAAGAGTACCTGGGCTTCGCCCGCATCGCCAGCTACGAGCTGGAGACGCACTTGGCCGTCTCCGACCACCCCTACGTGGTGACCTTCATCAGCCACAAGACCATCTACCAGGATGGAGGTCGCCGGGCCCTCACACTGATGGAGCGCGCTCCCTATGGGGATCTCCGGGATGTAGTCCGCGACTACGGGCCAGTGCGCCCGGACGTCGCGTGGCTCTTCTTCGACCAGATCGTCGCCGCCATCGGACATATGCATCGCCAAGGACGCGTCCACGCCGGAGTCCACCCACGCAACGTATTTGCGTTCTCCCCCGGTACGTTACCGTATTCCCTTCTTGTTTCATACCTTTGCTTAAGAGCTCTGCAAGCTGGGGGACTTCGGCAACGGCCATCCCGTCTTCCACTACGACACCCTCGCTAGAATCACCCGGGAAGAGTCGCTGGATCTGCTCGGAGCGGCAGACACACTTCTCTTCCTCCTCCTTGGATTCATGCCCAGGGAGAACAAGGACTTCTGGCCCTCCTTCAAGAAGGGAGCCGACGGACCGAGGGAGGCGCGCCACTTCTTGGCCGTCTGGAAGCTGGAGGAGGTGATGACGGTAGAGGACGTCATCTACCTTCGTCAGTTCTTCAACTACGACTGCACCTCCCGACCCATCCCTCCAGCATACGGACCTCTCCGCACATCCCTTAAAAAATAAGTTTTTAAGATTTTTGTTTGAAGATGCTCGTCAGTTAGCCGAGATTCCTTTTTTTGTTATTATTGTCTTTTGCTGTCTTTTAGAGACGATGTTTAGGAAATAAGATTAGAAAATAGATGTTTTTTTATAGTTTTGTATTCTTGTCCAACACCCGGAATGGCATTAGAGTCGATAAGGGGTCCTGATAGACGCCCCCTACCGTATCACCCTTAAACGCAAAGAGAATTCTTTACAATAGAGCAGCTTCTTCTATGAAACCTTTTGAAGGAAGCGTTTTGGTACCATAAACCAGCTCTCTCTACAATACTACATGTTGGTGTACGGTAGCGCCTCCTTCTAGATCTAGGCCAGGTCTGTCCTCTACTTTCATATCCATTTTACTCATTCTACATAATCATGACTCGCGTAAAGGATCCCTGTAGGCCATAAGAGTCCTGTGGCATCGACGAGCTTTATCCGAGCAGTCAAGGAGTGCACTTTCCACAGGTGAACTGACAGCAACTCATGCAGTTCGCGTAGAGTGGGTTGTTGCACTGCGCCGTGTACAAGTAGCAGTCGTAGCACGTGTCGATGCAGCTGGCGCCTGAAGAAGAGATCGGTGCTTATGCTTAACCACACTAACTACTTACAACAGAATCCGTTCTCACAGCGGTACGACTTCGGACACAGCGAGTTGACGCACACTGAAACGGGAGTTAAGGAATCGGAGTCCGGTGGAAGACTTACCGCCAGGAGACGCTGTGCCGTCGCAGCACAGTTGCGCTGCGCCGAGGGGGGCCAGGAGAAGTAGAACCGACGCCAAGAGACTCGGGTGCATGATTGCGGATGGACGAACCTGTTCCCGAATTCGGCATTTTATCAGCGCTTTGGTGTTTGGACTACTAATGAGGGAAGTCTGTGCAAACAGCCGACTTGAACCTCTGTCAGAAGACAAACAGGGGGCTGGAAGGGGATGGTGAGGATCAGAGCTACTTATCAAGCACCTTGCAACCGCATCTATCAAGCAACCTGATCACTAACATCAGAGCGGTCTCACTTCGGATTTGAGCCGATCATGGAACGACACCAAAATCGATTAAGGGAGCGGAACGAGCTACGCAGTATAAGAGGAGCCCCGCAGTCTCTCAGCACACATCCGCCATGTACTTCGCCCTGCTTCTCACCTGCTTCGTGCTCCTTTGCCTCCAAGTGTCTTCTCGTCCCGGTGGCTACGGCTACGGTATGGGTGGCGGATGGGGCTCCCAGATGTACGGCGGAATGGGTATGGGAGGTAATTACGGTATGATGGGCATGGGAGGTAAGATACGGCCTTTCTTCTTGCTCTGAGATGCAATTCAGGGGGATACGGCTACGGTTACTACGGACGTCGCTGAGAAGACACGCCGAACGCGAACCTGCGGAGAAGATCTTCTAAACAAACATCAATACTCACATAACGCAGAATCCATTCTGAATTCGTATTTATTGCCCGAATAAATAATTAGTTCATCGCGGCCACTTTGCTCAGTTGGTTCTCCAGCTCGGTCTTGATCTCCTCGGGCATCTCCTTGTTGAGCTGTCGTGTAAGGTAGGTCTTCACGGCGGCGGAATACTGCTGCCAGAAGAGCTTTGGCACGGACATCAGCTCGTCCCAGTCCACTTCCAATCCGTCAAGATTCAGATCGGTCTTCCGAGGCAGAAGCCCGATGGGTGACTCGACAAGATCACCGGGGATGTCGGCCTTACAGCGCTTCTGGATCCACTCGAGGACGCGGATGTTCTCTGCGAAGCCGGGCCACAGGAGCTCTCCCTTGTCCGAGGTTCGGAACCAGTTCACTCCGAAGATCTTCGGCATCTTGCGTCCTGGCTTCTCCAGCGCCAGCCAGTGTTTGAGATAGTCGGCGAAGTTGTAACCCATGAAGGCGCGCATACCCATCGGATCGGCGACGAGAGGATCTCCGGCCTCCGGTGACTTGTCGGATACGGCGGCGGCTGACGGCTCCGTTCGGAGGGACGCGCCCGTGAAGACGCCATGGCGCCAGGAGAAGCACTCGAAGGCGAGCGGGAACCCCTTGGAGCGGCGCGCACCGAACAGGATGGCCGAGATGGGAACGCCTTTCGGACTGTCCCAGAGCTCGTGCGCAGTCGGGCACTGGTTCATACTGACGGTGAAGCGGCTGTTCGGATGAGCCGGTTTACTGAAATGTCGAAGTTCTTCATCGGAATAGAACCATGGGAACTCACGACTTGGACTCCTTCTTCCAGGGCCTTCCGTTCCAGTCGAGGACGTTCTCGTCGGAGGCTAGTTTGTCCTCGAGTCCCTGCCAGAAGAACTTGCCTTTGGACGTGGTGCCCACGTTCGCAAAGAATGCGTTCTTCTCGCACATTTGCAGCACCACCGGGTTCGTCCGCTCATTGCACTCCGCCGCCACGCCGAACAGCCCATTCTCTGGGTTCGAAGCGTACATCCGGCCATCCTCGCCGAATCGGAGCCATGCGATGTCGTCTCCGACTACTTTCACCTGAAAGGGTCCATTCAGTCAAAGACCTCAGAAGCCTTCAAAGATCTCACCTTCCACCCTTCCAGTGCAGGCTTCATCAGCGCCAAATTCGTCTTGCCGCACCCGGATGGGAACGCCGCCGCCACGAAGAATTCGTTGCCCTGTGGGTCAGTGACTCCCAGCACGGCCATATGCTCTGCCAGCCATCCTTCTTCTCGCCCGACAGTCGATGCGAGTCGTAGCGCCACGCTCTTCTTCCCCAGAAGAGAGTTCCCTCCGTATCCGCTTCCATAAGACCAGATCTCACGTCGCTTCTGGTCTTGTACGAGAATCATTCGCTCCGGGTTGCAGTGCCACTGGAAGAACGGTTTGTAAGTTAAATTATTTCCGAATCCCTCCCCGTGAACCCTCAAGAATCTCATCAAGCAAAGTGATTCTAGGCTCCATCAAATCAAAATAATAAGCAACACCAGTAGGAAGCGAAGACTTACGTTTCGTTCTGTCTTCGTGGTGTTGGGTCGAGGCACCCCCAGCGTGTGGACGCACTTGACGAAGTCTCTGGAGCCCATCGCGTCCCAAACGGAGGGACTCACGCGCGCCGTCTTGTGCGTGTTGACGACGACGTAGGCGCTGTCCGTGAGCTGCACGCAGTTCATAGAGCGGCTGCCGCCGATGATCCCCATGGAGAAGGGGACGACGTACATGGTGCGGCCGCGCATCGCCCCCGGGAAACGGGCGTCCAGGGCCTCGCTGAACTCTGTCGGAGCCATCCAGCGAGCGACCTCCGACTTGACACCCCGCTCCCTGGCGACCTCCGTCACCTTCTGCAGCTCGGAGACCACGAAGGTCCGGTGTTCGACGCGTGCGACATCCCGAGGGTCCGTTTGTGTGACGAAGACGTCCGTGTAGTCCGAGAGGCGCTTCATCACACCTCGGCGTTCCAACTTCTCTAAAAGATTTAAGATGTGAAGTCAAAGAGAAAAGGAGCCGGATACCGATGAGTTGGTTGTGCTCCAGGTAAGAGCCGTCGCAGATGTAGATGGCGCGTGGACGGAGCACTGCCGCCTTCTCAGCGATGAACATCTAGAAAAGTAGGTTTGAAAGGAGCTAAACAATGGACCTACCAGGGCCTTGGAAGGTAAGATTTTGGGGTCTCCCTTAACCACAGAAATCGCCCCATAGCCCTTGACGAAGATATCCGTGCGAGCTCGGAAGTCACGGGATTCAAGGCACCGGAGGCACTGCGGCGGCGCCGTCCTCTCAGAGGGATCACGGCATCGTGCGGAGTTCGACTTCTTCGGGACGCTCTTCGTAGTCTTCTTCCCTTTGATTACTTCGCATTTTGAGATGGCCACGTCGGATTTCGTCCGCTTCGGCGGAGTTTCTTCACATCGCCTCGAAGAATCTACAAACAAACGGAGTTAATCAAATTAAGAAAAGAAGAAGAGAGCACTTACTGAGTTCGTTGGCCCTCTTCGAGTTCTCGAGACTCGTCGTGGACGCGTTATTGGCCAAGGAGATCTGCGAGAGCGAGGGATTTTGGCGCCCACTCGTGGTCAGCTCTGCGGGAGTCAGCGAGTGGAATCTAAACGGACGTGATCAGGATACGTAGACCGTCAAGAGCACCTCTTGACGAGGAGTTTGGTGACAGGAGGGGTGTCCATGGGACCAGTCAGTCAGTAAAATGAGCTTCGAGCAGCCTCGCCCCCTCTAGACACTCACCTCTGTCTGCAGACGAGAGAGCGCAGTCTGCGTCCTGAGATGTGCTCCCGGGAGAATCTGCAGCACGAGTTCGTCATCCTGTGGCGAGAGGCGCCACAGGCCTCGGAGCTGTTTACCGGGAAAGGTCGCTCCGTGCCATCCCTTTTCTTTTGCCCTACAGGCTTGAGCCTTATCGCGCGTGTTGCGGCGTCATCACGTTGACAAACCAGCACCGTAGTTGGTACCGTAGTTAGAGTCTGTCGAATCAGGGTGCTTCACCGCTGTGACGAGACGGTAGGCCTCGAAGGATCCCTCATCTGGATCGAGTGGCGCCACAGGCCTATTTTTGGGCGACGCCTCCTCGAAGACGCCTATATGAAGGTTTTTGAAGGAAGTTCCCGATTCCCGTGTTTTTGTTTCGCAGTACTGTAGAATCATGAGGCTCTGCACGTTGACCATCTTGATGTTCGTATGGCAAGAAACGCTTGTGCACAAAGTCTCCTTGTACTGCGCAACTCAAGCACTTCCTGTCCTCTTCGAAGTCCGCTTCGCTCCAGCCCACTTCCAACCACGGGGAATAATGTTTATTGGTTAGAGTGGTAAATAAAGCCGAGAATCCTGAGATAGTCTAATTATTATGAGTTTGGGGTAAGCAGCGTTCGGGAGATATGTAGCGGTGGGGTATATACAAACACGTGAGAAATAGGGGACCCGTCGTCGGGGGCGCTCCGAGGTCAGTTCTGGACGTCGAGCACCCGGTGTAGCAGCGAGTCGCGGCAGGAGAGCCTTGGGATGAGACTTCGGCGGAGGGGAGCGGGCGAAAAGCGCATCGGAGAACCCATGTCCCCGAGCGTCGTGTCCACAGAGTCCAGCGAGGTCTGCGACGAGTAGGACTTCAGGTCGAACGAGCTGAGATTCTGCTTCACCTGCAAGCGAATGGGTGGATTACTTGTTGCTAGTTTGTCAAACGCACCTGAAGCTTCTTCATGACGAGATCGTGGCGGCTGGGAGTTCTGGCGGGCAGAAGGGGCGAGGGCGGCGACATGGCGCCGCGGAACTTGTTGAAGTCGATGGGCAGGATGGGGATGCGAGCGCCTTGCGAGATGACGAAGTTGAGGGCGGCCTCCTCGTCTTCGTCGCTCTCCACGGACTCCGTCTCCGATGAGTCCACGCACTCGATGGCGAAGCTAGGGTTCCTGAAAGAACTAGAATTACGAAGGTCCTAGGCCACTTGGATCCCAAAGCCCACAAACAGAAATTGTATAAGATCTACTTACTCCCTAGGTGTAGGCGACGCGGAGCACATGGCCTTGTACTCCGTCTCACACTCCTCGACGGCCTTCCGGAAGGTAGGCTCCGACTCCGTTTCCTCGTCGAAGTTCTCCAACTTAAGCGAGAAGTCCTTCGTCTCTTGGGGAGAGGCGGCTCTCAGCGCGCCTTCGAGGTCTTCGCTGGAGCTTCGGCTCGCGTAGCCAACGTCCGTCGAGTCCTCGGAGCTCTTCGAAGGCCGCCTCTGCTTCTCGAACGCAGTCTTGAACGAGGCGATGACTTCGAAGAGCGTCTCCTGGCCATGTTCCTCGCTTCCACTGCGCCGCTTCTTCCCCTTCTTCTTTGACTTCTCCACCTGCAAGAAGGGAAGGTTAGAGTTCAAGGAGTTTTCCTACCTGGACGTCCTCCTCATTCGAGAACAGGAAGGCATTCTGGGACCGCTGGAGCACGTCGATCAACTTCGAGCAGTTGAACCCACTGATCTGCTGTGTCCGGAACTTTGCCGCGAGACCCTTGAGCGCCTCGAGGAGCGCACACGCCGGCAGCCGGATGACCACCGGGTCCACCTCTCCCAGGTACTTGACTCCGATGAGGATCTCCTCGGGTCGGAGGGTGGCAGAGGAGACGAAGGACTCCTTGAGCTGGCGACAAGTCGCCTTCCACGCTTCCATCTCCCTCCGGGTGAGCACCTTCTGCTCCGAGGAGGCCGCGTCGAACAAGAAACTGAGGGAGCTTCCGTTCCGGAAGGACTCCGAATCCTCAAGGCTCCGAAGCGTGGAGACGAGGCAGCTCAGGCGGAGTCGCGCTACTCGGAGCCGTTGCGACTCGACGGCCACGAAGAAGGGGACGGCGACGTCGCACTCGGCCACGTCCAGATCTCCGGAGACCAGGCAAACCCCGAGACCGCGGATCCGGAGCGCCGCGCTTCGAATGGGCGCCTGAAGTACGGTGCTCCAGGCGGAGATCACCGTCGAGGAGATGTCGTCCAGAAGGCAGTTCAGGTGGAGCCACCGCGCCTCGAACTCAGCTACAGTAGTCGAGGCGACGGAGCCGCGAGCGTAGATCGGTCCTTGGCTGTTGAGCACGAGCTTCTCACTGTGTTCCACGTTCGCATGGAAGTCGATCCTGTGGGCGGCGAAGAAGGAGGCGCTTTCGACGTGACCGAGGGCTCCCGCCACGGTGAGGAGCTCCGCGTTGACGAAGAGGTTCCGGCAGCCGGAGAAGACGCCATCGATGGCGCAGTGGCGCTGGGACTCGACGGCGAAGCCGGCGACGTTCTTGGCCACAAAGGAGGCTTCCACGTCCAGTCGCTCCCTCACGAAGACTTCCAAGAAGGAGATGTTGGAGATGTGTCCATCCAGGGAGACCGAGTCAGCCTCCAGTGAGAGCTCGCTCCCCGGACCCGTTCCTATGATGTTCCCAGCCAGGCGGATTCTGGAACCCATGGGCGTCACTGCCATCTTCCCCTCCAGAAGCAGGTTGCCCTCGAAGCGGAGCGTGTCGGCCACGAGGGAGATAGAAGGCGTCGTCAGACGCATGTTCGCTTCCTTCGCCACGCGGATCGTCCTGGCGCGGATCTCGGCCGCCGACACGTTGAGGAGCGCGAGTTCCAGGGCCTCTCCCTCGACGCGGAGCTCCTCGGAGCAGGAGAGAGAGCCGCTCCCGGTGACGAAGACTTCGCGGATGGATTCCTAAAGTGGGGATAAGGTATATGAAGATGAAGAAGAGAGCTCACCTTGATAACGAGCTTCCGACAAGTGACGGCTCCATTGAGCACGAGCTTCAGGCGGCGACAGTGGCCCGTGACGAAGATCCGATGGGCGTGGAGGACGCTGTCCACGACTACCGTACTCAAGTCGTCGAGCTGGCCTATCTGGATCTCGATGGCCTCCATGCGGAGCGGGGCTTCGAAGTGGATGGAGTCCCGCGCCGAGAAGCCGAGGACTCGGGTCATGGACTCGTCCACCATCTCAGAGGCGATGCGAAGGTCCTTCTTGGCCGAGATGAAGTTGCGCTCGTCGACCAGCTTGTCCAGGTTCTTCGCTGCCAGGAGGAGCCGCTCGCCCCCGATGGCCACCTTCTTGCGCGGCGCCGAGATGCAGCCTCCCACGCGGCTCCACTCCGTCGACGAGCACGAGAGCAGCCGGAGACTCTGCTTGGACTCAAGCTCGCCATCCTCGTTCGAGAAGTTGCTGAGGCGGATGTGGAGGGCTTCCACGGCGAAGATACGGTTCCGGTTGACAAGTTGACCTTCGCCGAAGACGCTCAAACGGTCGGCCGAGATCACTGCGTTGTTCAGGAGCAGCCGCTGGACCTGAAGTAGGATGAGTATTAGAGCTGTTCTACTCGCTTAGAGCTCTGTTAGAGCTTCTAAGTTCAACAAACCTGGATAACAGCTTGACGCATGTGGTTGTGTGCCTTCTTGGCAGTCAAACGACCATCGTTGCGCATCTCATCGGCGAAGAGGGTGGCCGTCTCGGCGCCAAAGCAGATCCTTCCCTCGTGGACGAATCGTGTCGCGCAGACGACGCCTTCTGCCCGGACCTCCTTGGCGGAAAGCGAAGAGACGAGCGAGAGGGGCGCTGTGTGGAGGGCGCCGACGGAGAGGAGAACGTGGAAGGGCGCTTCGGGTAGGAGCGAGGGGAGGGAGGCGAGTGAGGCCGAGGCCTGGTCGGAGAGGGCTACCGCCAAGAAGGGCCCCACGATGGCCTGGGCCCGAAGCACCCCGTCCAGGACGAAGGCGGGGAAGGGGTGGGGAGCAAGCGCTTCCTTGGAGAGCTCCTCGTCGAAGGCGGAGTTCCCCTTGAGGACGAGCGGGCCGACGAGAACCTCCACGTGGCCGGAGTTCACAAACTGCGACTCGCTGACGTAGGGCAGGGACACTTCGAGTTCGTTCACACGGATCGACCTGGAACCAGGGGGTCAGGAGTGCTTGGGGAACCTGGGGGCTTGGGACTTCAGGGGAAATGGACACTGATACCGTACCCGTGGAGGCGGGTTTTCTTGTGGACGCGGAGAACGAGACTGTGGGCGACAAGGCGACCGTTCCAGCCGCCGAGGGAGTCGCCGAGGACGGAGAGGTCGAAGCGGTCCTTGACGAAGAGGAGGCCCCGGGGTGCCTGTTCCACGCTCCCTGTGAAGAGGTGAAGATTCTGCTCGGACTGCCACTGACAATGGTTCTGAAAGAAGTTTGAGGTAATCCTTCTGCAGAGGCTTCTCACCTGGAAGGCTCCTACGGCCAGGGTTCCCGATACGTCGAGGCTGCAGCGTCCGAGCGGCGTCGTGTAGAGCTCGTGGCGCACGTAGGCGAGCAGCGTTCCCAGCATCCAAGCTCCTCCTAGGGTGCAGTTGTGCCTCACAGCCAATTTGAAGAGATTCG
The DNA here is from genome assembly GCA_016648015.1 of Steinernema khuongi. NCBI lineage: Eukaryota > Metazoa > Nematoda > Chromadorea > Rhabditida > Steinernematidae > Steinernema > Steinernema khuongi. The sequence goes on along the minus strand of JADLIF010001853.1, from coordinate 29,575 downwards.
CCTCGGTCACCGAGCCAAGAAGGAAGTCGGCCGAGGCACTCAGCCTCAGGTCGAAGGTCTCCGTCGCCTTCCAGAGCCCTCCGGAAGTGAAGTAGCTCGCCTGGACGCGGACGCTCTGTTCTGCCAGGCACTTTCCTTGCGAGAGAGTCTTCATCTCCCCGGCTACTTCTGCCTCCACATGGCCAGTTTGCCAAGTTCCGTTGAGTTCCACGTCCCGGCCGGAGATCACCCGTAGCGCTCCGGTTTCGATGTAGGAGTTTGGGCCCATCTGGAGGAGCTCGCTGGTCTCCAGGGATAAGGAGCGCGCCACGGTCCAGATGCCGTCGCAGAGGAACTTCTTTGATGAGACGCTGGCCGAGGTTTCCTGGCTGACGATGGCTTCGGCTCCGGTGAGGACACTGCCGTTGCAGTCGAGTTGCCAGCTTAGGTGCTTCACCTGAAGAAGGACATGATTACAATCCATGAAGAAGCACACTCACCTGTCCCTCGATGGCCACATCCTTGCCCACACGCATCTCCACCGCCCCGCTGCTCCAGATGGAGTCGGTCTCGCAAGTAGCCGAGAGTCCCACGCGGAGTTCCAGTTGCTCCGCCTTGAATTGCGCACAGTCCTGGCAGTCCCGGGATACGGTAGCTACGACGGAGGGCGCGGAGATGGCGCCTCTTCGCCAGTCGTGGATGGAGAAGAGGGCCGAGATCTGCGAGATCTTCTCACGTTGGGAATTCCGCTGCGCCATCGAGCTGATCTCCTTGTACTTCCGCAGGGCGATGCGCTTCGGGGTCACGGAGGAGCTACTTCTCTGAAAAGTTGGCTCATGAAACCTACTGTCCCAGAAGAACTGACCTACCTCGATGGCATCGTTCTTGTCGACGCCCTGCTCCAGGAGCTCGGCCACGGTCCTTGGACTCTCCAGGTCGATGGCGGAGCTCAACCGGCTACTGGTGGGTGAGACGTCCTCCACACTCTTCCCTGCGATTCCGTTGATCTGGCGGTAGGCGCTGAATCCTCTGGAGGCGGAGTCGATCCGGCCATCTTCCAAGGTGAGCAGGGAACCTCCCACGTTCAGTTCGAGCAGATTCCGGGCCACGATCCTGCCGTAGTTGGCCAAGCAGCCGCTGATGTTGACGTAGAGGTCGAGGGCAGTGGGGTCCAAGGGTGTGGACGGTCGCTGGGGGACGAGAGGGGACGCCTTCGGGCCGTCCCTCCCCTTGAGGGTCCCGATGGTTCCGTCGATGCCGATGTGGACCAGCGACGCGTCCATTGTGACTCGCATCTCGCCCGAGGGGTCCTCAGGGGGGCAGATCTTCCCATCTAGTTTGACCTTCCTTGCGGTCACCTAAACATCGAAGTTTTCAGAGTCCCTGCCTACTTCTCCCTTACCTTGATCATCTGACATGATATGGAGGCCTCGGGGCAGATGAAGAGCTGCTGGGCGTTGAGCGACGTCTTCGTCGCCTGGATCTTAGCGTTGACGTTGAGGGGACCCAGAGTACTCTCCAGGGTGAGGCGGTCGGCCCTCAAGTGGCCGGAGACTTGTAGGTTTGGTCCGCCGATGGAGACATGGGTGAGGCGAGTGTTCAGGTCCTTGACCACCGTCTTCAGTTCGCGGTTCAGCGAGGCGATGAAGATGGAGAACTCCGGCCTCCGGGAGTGCTAAAACAATAAATAGAAAAGGATGGAGTTCTGGGAACATACCAGGTGGTTCACGGAGACTTTGTACTGCTGTTCGAGCTTCTTCACCTCGATGGTGAGTCCTCCGGCCAAGGCGCCGGTCAGCGAGGGCCAGTTCTGGCTGAGATCTGCGGGGATGGTGACGAGGACGTATCTGGAGTCGTCGACGATCCTGAGACGTGGCCTCTTCCCGCGTTCGACTTTGACGTGGACCTTCTCGAAGTCCGGCAAAGTCATCTGTAAGACTTAGGGTCAGCAGAGAACCAAAGGAGGAGGCGCGCGAGGAGTCCTAGATACAAATGAGTCATGTAGCTCTATCCCACCCGGTCCACAGCGCACATCCAAGGCTCTAGGAGAGGCTAAAGTGGTGGGGCAATTGACCAACCCTATCGGATTTTATGATTCGCCTCGGTAGTCAACAAGGAATACGACAGCAATATTCATATGCACAGCCCGCGGACAAGAGGAGACTCCCGAGGCGCGCGGTGACAAAGAGTCGAAACGGTGCCATCGCGGGGCGATCAAAGACAAAAAGCGACCCCGCGCGGCCATAAATCCCCGAGGAGACGACGATTTTGCAGCCGGGTAAACACGAAAGGACAGTTCGCGTGGAAAAACGTTGTAAGGGACGCGATCGATGTGTGGGGGAACTAATGGAGAAGAAGCCCCGGGCGGGGAACCCGTTTCCCCTCCGCCGCAATCGGCGTCTGCGGCCGCCGTCGCGGTGCACGCAGCTCTGGAGCCGAGGAGGATCTGTCCTGGGAAGTGAAAATCCTCCGAGTTCGAAGCTTTAGGGAGAAGATCTTGTTTGATTGAAATGTTTGATGCAGGAAAGGGGGACACTCCCAGCACGAAAGCCATTGTCTGTGGAAAGTTCGGCCCCTAACCCTCCCTCTCCTTCACCTGCCGAGGAGCTCTGAAGAAGGTGGGAGGAAGCCCTCAAGAGGCGCGATGTCGTCGTTTGTAGTAATTAATGAGCGAAAGGCGGCCTTGGAGTAGAAGATCGTATCGCCGTGGAGTTTGAATGTTCGGGAACACGTTTCGCGAGGATTTCTGTTTTCGGCGACTGACCCGGGGGCGCCGGAAGGTGATGGATCGTTCAAGGCGCGCTCAAGGCCGATTAACAATGCGTGCTAATAAGCGCCGCCACGCTCAGCTGCGCTGGAGATTCGAAGTTTGCGCGGTCGAAGGTCGTCAGAAGGGAAGCTACTTCCGCACCACCAGCGACTCCTGCAAGCTCTGGACCACGCGGGTCAAAGGTCTTCGATGGATACAAGACCTGACACACTTCCCCGAGCGGTGGAACCAGAAAGCTCCCCGCGCTCATCCCTTCTTAGACGTAATCCCACGCTGGAGCTCTAATAATAGCTCTCACGAGAGGAGCGGATAGGACAGCTAAGCACCGGATAAACATATCGTCGTAATTTCCGTCGCTGGAGAAGGCTTGTGGTCAGGATTAAACAAGCATTAAGTAGATGGCTTCTGGGAAGTATGGCTAGAGAAGATACCCGAAAGGAGGACATCCCGGAATGCACAAGTGCTCTAGGGGTAGGCAGGGGCACATCAAACTTCATCACACAAGCGTTCCATCACGTTCTCCGTCGCGCGGTCTTGCAATCGCGGTCCAACTTGTGGCGAGCATAAATCAGTGATTTTTCATTTATCATCAGTCTTTTGTTTCTTTTAGCCGGGACAGGGCTTCTTCGGGGAACGGGCTGTGCAGCCCCGAGAGGAGGAAGAAGGGACAGGTCCACAAGCTAAAAGGGTATTGGCATCATCGGCACGGACAAAGCTCTGGGAACATTCTCATGATCCCAATTTGGAATATTGAATGCAGTTTGGAACCGTGGTAACATTCTAAAAATAGAAGGAGAACACGTGGAAAAAGCAATGGCGCCTGTGGGTATCAAACCTGTGACCCTCCGCGCACTGGGCAAAAGCACTTCTATACAAACAGAAGGCCCAAGCTGGCTGCTTGATGTCATGTACCTGCAGCATTCACACTCTGGCCTATCTTGATCAGGCTAAAATAGTTTGGAATTTACTGTCTTTACTGTCTTTGAAATCGGCTGAATATCAATGCACTACTTAAAGCATATCTTTTAGAAGGCGACATTGAATGTGGGAGGGGGTCCTGGCCCATAAGATGGTCAGAAAGCTGGGACTTCAAACTGTAAGTTTCAAAATCATCAACATTTAACAGCTTGGCTCAAAGCTGCGTTAGATCCCAGAGAAAGGGACCAATAGGCACCAGATCAAGTGACAGAGCCGCTGATCTTCGCCACTCACTTGACGACCTCATTCCACAGCGTCGTAAAGCGGTAACTCACACCGAAAGCGAGGAACCAGTTCCTGAGGAAAACCCGTGAGGGCCTCCTCGACGCCTTTTCTGGTTCCCTCGCAAACAAACACGACTGGTTGCAGTTAACACGCATTACGCAGTGTTTTCGTCGTGTTTGTGTTGGGCGAGCTCGCCGGCCGAACCGTCAAAATACATTAGTGCTCCTTCTGCAAAGGGTGCCCTACTCTTAGACCACGGATGAACATTCCAAAGGTTGAAGGACTTGCTTGATGACTCTAATGCAACGTCACTACAAGTCCCCTTAAAAGATACGTGCCTACCTATCATCCTCTTTATCAAGGGCTCTAGCACCCCTGGAACAAAAGGAAATCGACCATATGACATTCGCCAACTCTACTACCTAAGACCTTCCCGCCGGCTGGGTTTGCACAAGGCAGCCGGAAGCGCAACAGGACACTGCGTACGATGCGCTCGCGATATCTGATTAATGGCGACATGGCGCCCGACAATAAGCTTCGGCTTAGGCGTGCGCACGGAATGGAACCAACGCAAACAGAGGCGATGCGGAAGACAAACAGTCCGCGGAGGCCGCGCGCTTTTTTGTGCTCTCGAGGTCGGAGATGGACTGAGGAATGTCCCGAGTTTTGAAATGACGGAATGTTGCGATGTTCTGAAGTTTAGAGGAATCGCGGGTGGGCCCTAAAGGAGAGATCTGAAACTGTGAAGTGCAGAAGGGACAGAAGCAAGGGAGTGGACTCCATATGACGCGTTGGAAGTGGGCGCCGAATCAGAGGCCGCGAGGTGAGTCAGAGAAGGGGAAGAATGGCGAATCCGATTTGCAAATCCCGATCGAATCTGTTTTTCATCCAGCTTATCCCACTTATAAGTCAAGGGGAAAGCTGACAGTGACAATGCAGGTGTCCTTGTGCGAAACTACATGATCAAAGAACCCAAAAGATGACATGTGAGTGAGATTTAAACCTCTCGAATCTCCAAGAGCAGAGCCAGATTTGAATTAAACCGGTCTTTGGCTCAAGAAGGGGGAATGGAACGGATGGGAAATCAACGAATTGGAAGATTTGCTCCCCGATCAGGGATATGCGTAATGTCGGGCAGCTCATATCTCTGATCTCAACACAAGGCGCGATCGGAATGCGAATTACTCCTCTAAAGTTTCCTTAGACCCTCACGAAGTCGTGCTGGACCACCTGAAGTTGACAGCTGGAAACTGCCAGGATATCCCCTCTTCTTCCAGCATCCACTGTTCTGGCGCGTGAGGCAGAAAGAAGGAAGGGGAGGGAGTGGACGGAACGTGTTTTGAGGGAACGCGGGCGGTCATTTAAACGCGAAAAGAAGCTAGCGAAGAACAGATGCGGGCGAGAGGCGGGACGGGCGTTGAGTAAATTAATATGGCGAGATAACGAAGATGTTGATTTGGCGATGACGACAAGGTTAGGCCAAGCTGCTTTGATGAGGGTCAAAGCTGAGCTTTCAGAGCCAGTTGAGAGAGGTCCATTGTGTGACTCAAAAGGAGGGCTCTATGGGTAAAAGGGGCAAAAATTCCTCCTCAGAGATCGGGGGAGAGAGGGACTGCAGGTTCTTCTGCTCCCAAACCACTTGGATCGTTCAAAAGACGACCGACCGCAGAGGCGCCTGGAACAGTCGCCACTAAATTAATTTGGCGCCAAACGGAGAGGTTGCACAAGGAGCGCGGAGGGGGTCCGCCGGGGAGGCGCGTCGAGTGGAGACAATTGGCGACATTTGGTCGACTGTCACACGCCGATGACGGGGTCAATGGGCACAGGGGATCAAAGGAGGTCAGGGGCCGCGGACCGTCTGGACCAGAGCTTAGCTGGATGTTTACTTCTTGCTCCAAGAAGAAGCCAAAGTCGACCTTTAAACCGGTCCCTCCAGTCAAGGAGGAAGAGACTGCTTCTGGTCCGGTGACTAAGGGCTGGAGGAATGCGCCCGGCGGGGATCGCGGCGCTTCGAACGCTGTTTTCACCGCTGACCCCATTGGATTAAGCGCTTTGAATTCCAACTGTTTTTGAGCGCGTTCACCCTGCCAGCACAAACAAGACCCTCGCCGACTAATTGGAACATTTAAAGGCGACTTTTGGAGTCCGAACGACGACCTTGTCAGCCCGCGCCGTTCGAAACAAGGCTTCCGTTCGCGCCAACTCGTCCAAGTACTCGTGTCGTGGGAAAGAAGTGCTCGGAGAGGAGCCTCCTGCAAAGATAGTCGCGGATGGCTCGGGAAAAAGAGGACGTTTTCCGATCTTAATTTCGAAATCTCCAGATGGTGCAGGTGGGGACGACCACTGTATTACACTAGAGGAGGTTGTGGGGTTTTCAAAACTTTGGAATTTATGGTGGTTTTTATGTTTATTGTTGTTTTTGGGGGCTAGGATTTTGGCTTGCACAATCCCTGATTAGCAAGGTGCAGGCTTCCTGGGAAGCCTGAGGGTTCATGGCGAGAAGTTAAACGACAAGAAGCAGCCCTAAATACCTTCGGGTCGCAAATTCCAAAGATTTTGAAATCTCAGGTGGGCAGAGCCGGCTGCATTACACCTCGTCGGCTCCCGATATTCCACAATCGGGGCTGGGAGGGGCCGCAGTTTCAATATATGCATGGAATTCTGCACCTCATTAGCCGGCTTACTGTAGAGTCGCCGAAAAACACGCGAGCCACGAGTCAGTCCCGGGAAACACGGGTCATGGGAAGAGCAAAGTCCAAAACTGCGGATCCACGTGGTTTTTGGAGGCTCTGTGGATAAAAAGATCAAAGAATCAATATCAAGCTGAGAATTCCTGTACCTAAAGGAGTCAAAGTATCATCGACAAGCCCAACATTTAGAAAGTCGGTCCACGCCTACACCCTCGGTGGTTGGACGGAAAAACCGAGTGTAAAAACACTGCGGCTCTAATTTATGCATGGAAGTGTGCACCACCTCCTTTACGGTAGACGCCACAAAAAACACTCCATCAGCAAACCAGCTTTAGCAAACCAGCTATAACCCTCAGGGAACTCTTGAAAAATCAATCCATTTCCCGTATCAGGGAGCCCAAATAGAGCTTTTAAAACTTAGAGCTTCCTTGCACTATTTCTTAGCCTTCCTTTGTGCCCGATCCAGGCCTACTTCGTCTCGTGGTCTCTTCAAGAAGGTTGCTACTCTCAACTTTGGTCAAACACAGATAAAGATCGGAGCAAGAGAGACATGACTTTGTTCCATGCAGAGAATTGGAAGCAAATTGCGGTTCTCAAAACAGGTCCGCGGGATCGGCCACTTCAGGTCACGCGGAGGCCAAAGTCCATCTCCGCTAAGAAGCCCCTTTGCGACAATCCTCCACTTTACAGCGTGATGTTCTTGCGTTGCGAAAGAAAACAAAGAGCGTGAGAGCGGGTGAACCCACAACATATAACAACACGGAACCTTAGAGCTGTCAAGTAGGTGTACCTTGCAATTAGGGGTCTTTAGGGTGGTGTTTTCCTCTTTGTATTCTCCTTTGTTTGCAAATGAGCAACCCTAAGGAAAAGTGAAGAGTAGCAGCTTCCCTTGTTTGCTCTGCTTTACGTGTCCCGGAAATGTTGATTAAGCTGACGACGGTGCTAATAGCCAAGGATGTTTTGCTTTTAGGCGATTTTAGCGTCCGGAAGTTCAAAGGCTTCCGGGGGACATCTAGCACCCTTCTTACAGCCACAAGGATCTCTTAAGCTCCCATCCTTCGGAATCGAAGCATTCCATCTTGATTAAGGTTTCTCTTAAAGTTCATCAATAACCAGGATGTTCAGAAGGAGAAAACTATATCTGTGCCCTAAGCCCACATGTTCAGTTGGAACCCCGGCGATCTCCGGTCTCCGTCGGCGACAGATAACCTCGGCGGGCTTCGGCGTCTCCGCGTCCCGCGTCGTTTATCATTTCCGCAACACTTTCGGCTTTAAAAACTGACTCTCCCCTCGCCAGCTCGGTCCATTCGGTTTACGGCTCTGAGACCCTCGGAGGCCCGGTTTATCGGTCGTAAAGGGGGACACCGCGGAACGATCTTCTCAGGTGGGAATCTCTGGAAATTCCTCCACTTCTCCTCGTGGATTTATAGGAAGTGAAGAAGTCAGAAGTTCCTTGGCTGTATCTCCTTAACCTGGGACAACCCTGGGAGGGGGCCTGGACGGGGTGGACTCTGCGGGAAAGCGAGAAGGAGATGGACCCTTGGGCAACCCCGAAACGAGAAAAGACTTACGTAGAATTCACAGAGAGGCATCCGAATATTCATCGTGGAGATTATGCAAATCCGTCCGTCCCGTCGGTTGGAGGACGACCCCGTCGACAAGGCCCTTCTCCGCGGCGCTTCGAAATGGGGCAATTCGAATGGCGTTGCTCGAACGATCCTCCGGGACTGTTTGCCTTATCAGCGGCGCCTTTTTCTCGCCCCTTTACGGCTCGCAAAGACAACTCCAGAAGATGATGCACAGCATCGCCGAGCTGGCGAAGAAGACAGGAATAGGGAAAGAACATATATTTTAGCTCGGCGGCTCTATATCTAGAGCGACTTTTCTTCAATTTCTCTACACCTCCTGTAGATTCGTTGGAGTTACAAGCTCCTTATGTAACAGGAACAAGCATCATGGACGTAAAAAAGAGCTTCATGCACCCAAGGGAAAGTTCCCTTGCTTTATAAAGCGATCAATGGTGTGACCTGAAGAGTTTCAGTCGCCCATAGCCAGACTTCCTAATGATAGTCGATTAGCGTAAAGTTTATCCAAAAAACTAAGCGGTCCCGCAACGAATCTAATCAGACAAACGAAAAATCTAATTTATCGGGAAATTAATGTATGTACCAGGGAAGGAAGTTAACTCTACCTTGTTGACTCCATAGGGTACCTCGGCGCACTCCTTTAGGAGGTTTAGGAAACCCAATCAGAGCCGTGAGAGTTTCTTTTCCGTATTTGGACTCCTTCACATTAGCCAACCTTATATTAACTTCGCCTAACGCTTCACAGGGACCAGGTTCTTCTTATGGGCATGCTGGAACCAGCTTCTGATAAGCCAAATTTCAAAGGATCTTCATCTGTGGTCGAATACGACCATCCTTAGGATTCTCATCTTCATTCCATAATAAGCTCTAAACTGCAGAGGCGATCTTCTTCCTTCTCCTGGTGCCACTACTCTGAATGTTATCGACTAACCTGGAGCCACGGTCACCCTAGAGCCCCGCACCCTGCAGCGGAGTCCAAGCTCGTAGGTGAGAGCGTGCGAACGCGCCAGCCGGCATTAATCACTTCGAAACCATTTTCAACACAAGATTTATGTCGGCCTCGGATTTATGGATTCGGCCTTCAGCGTTGTGTTTGGGCAAATCGCGGCGTCGCCCCGAGTGCCCCGAACTCTCCTTATTGTTTACCAAAAAACGCCAAGATTTATTCGGACGTTTCGATTTACTTTTTGCAGATTAATGTTCCCGCGGCGACGACTCAATTAGTGCGCCGGGCCTCTTTGCATGACAATGGGAGGTCATAAGCCGCAAGTTATCTCGGCGAGCGAGGCGTAACGAGGCGAACGGATGTTTGTCCCCTCAATCCGCTCCGACTCTGGGGAGTTCTTCCGCCCCGCAAAGGTGTTTTCGCCTCCGACGCGTTCCTACGAGGCGCTGAACCTGAATAGGTCCCATCCTTTGGCTCTTGGAAGGGTTTATGGAGTCCAAGAAGGTGCCCGGTTTTTCCGTAGGAGTTTGTAGCTTTGCGTGGTCCGTTGCTAATCTTATCTCTGACCGCCTTCAGGTCTTCTAGAGCTCATGTGTGACTCTTATCTGGTTAGCTCCGGGTCAAACCCAACACATAAAGCATTGGCATTTTTGCCTCCAGTAAGCCATTCGGAGAGGCTTTTGGACAGGTTCATAGATGTCGAAAAGGTGTGGTTTGGTGGTTTGGTTTGGTTTGGTACTATCTCTGAGGAGCCTGGACCAATCTGAACTCACCTTTCTTCACCTTTGGAGCTTGTAGGATTCAGGTTCCTTATCTTTATTAACTTTACAAAGCTGACATTCGGGTATTTGATGCTTTGTACGCCTTGCTCTGGGTCGAATCCACCTGTATATATTCTTTGCTAAAGCCTCATATGTTACCCAAACTTCTTCTCTAGAAGTTTCCAGCTCTATCATTTCATCGCTGAGCCCCCTCGAAGGAACCAAATCCTGATAAAACCTCCCTTTTCCTTGGCAGGTACCAGGTTTTTCTCACAACTCTGGTAACCTTACCGTATTTCGTTATTTTGTAACGTACTGTCATCCAGTGGGTCTCACCTGCTTGGCTGTGGACCGCACCCAACATCTTGTCTCCAACAACCGTCATATTTCACCCAAACTCGAAAAAAGGGCGAAAAAGTCGTCCTCGCAGTTTTCTGAGTTTTGTCGCGCCAGCCCAGGCCCTCCCAGGCCCCGCGGCGAACCCAAATTGGCCTCATCCCTTAAACCCGCGACGTCCCCGGAGGACGGAAAAAATAGTTTTAGCCGAGCGCGGACATTCCGAGTGCTTCATAATGGAGTTGTCCCGGCGACAAAGAAGACGCTGCTCCTTGGCCAATCCTCTCGCGCGCCGCTCATCGCCGCCAATTAGCGGGAATTAAGTGGCGTCCTTCCAGGGCCCGAAACGCGTCCTCAATCTGCGCGCCCCAAGGCCCCACGCGCGCCCAAGACGGCCTCAAATCCGATCGGCGTGTAAATCATCGTTTATTCATTCCATTAACGACTCCGCCGCGGTTCCTGTCGCGCTAGGCGTAATTGCCGTCGAGAACGCATTAGGAAACACGTCCTGGCATGTATCCTTTTGCCTCGCCGAAAACTCAGCGCTCAAATGTGATTCGTCCTGGCTTGCCATCATGAAGAAGAAGGCGTGCGATTTTTCCGGTTTCTCGGGTTGTTATCCGAAGTACCAAAGATGGTGTAGTTCTGAGTGTAGTCGACTTCTTAAAGTGCATCGCACTTGGCCAATTGAGTCAGATGTGGCGTTATTATCAGGACTATACGGTACCCTTTCTCCGTATACTCGAGAGTGGGGAAATAAGTCCCGGGGTCAGTCCCGTAAAGCTTGGGCACAGAAGAGGACCGTTTTGAGTACTTACTCCGGAGAGTTTATCCAAATCAAAGTTGTGGGTCAAGGCCAGCTGATGAGAAGGACATTTGCGCTGCCAGGATTTGCACAACGGTTTTTGAAACCCACTACTGTAACCTAGGTGGTATCGTCCAAAGATCCAAAAACGGTTTACGGGATCTTGTACTGCCTTTTACAAAAGCTTAGCAAATCAGATTAGCACTTGCACTTGGTCTATTTAGGGCGATAAACTGGACATTCTCGTTAAGCCGTGTCATTTAGCTTAAGCCTAAGCTGGCATCGAATACAAACAGCATTTGGGAAAGCGGCTTAGCGTCAAGTGACCGAAAACATGTTTTCTTTTTTACTAGATTGCCGAACTTTAAAGAGTATTGTCCAAGGTACCAACGGCCGAGTTGCTCTCGCATCTCCTGAAAGTTTCTTCGTTTAGGGTGGTGACAGGTCAGGGATGTTTTGCTTTGAGGAATGCGCGTGCCAGGCTCAATTCTGTGCTCAAATATTCTATGCGTTTCGTGTCTCCGGGAACCAAAAATAAGGCGTCTTGAGGATGTTTAGGTCCGACATACCATCGAGCCGCTTGGAAATTCTGCACTTTCTTAGTTCACCTCCCGCCAAAGAGGTTCTTGTGTGTAAAATGCTGAAGAAAACATTGAACATGTGCTTCTTTCCAAGCCAAATTGACGCAAGACCACGGTTCTTAGATATTCTATCTCTTTCCTTTAAGACGGGCAAGGGACCACAATATCGAAAAATGAAGTTTCTGCCTACATGAGTTAAGATCTTTGAGCACTTGAGCACATTTCACCTAAGAAGTAGAACAACGGGCCATCAGCAGCTTCTTGCCCTCTCACTGCCAAACTGTTGGACTCGCTCATTCCCAAGGGATCAGAGTCGCTTATGACATAAGAAGATGTCGAAATCCGGTTTGCCACTTTCAAACACCGTAAACAACCTTCTGGATTGACTTAATGAGGCCTTGAGGGAACGGGACCCAGATCAACAACACTTCCAGCTGTGACTTGGCCCTGATCGGAGAAGTGTCATTTGAGAGCGTTTCCGCGTCGTCTTCTTTCCCATGTTTTCAGACTTGCTAAGTATTTTTGCAAACACCTTCTTGTATTAATCATGTCCACGTGAGCCGTCGACTAAAACGTAGCAGAACGTCGTCTCATCTCCAGAGGCTTCCCGTTTCCCTATTTAGCATTTAAAGACATAAATTCTTCTTCTTCCTATGGTTATGAATAAATTAAACGCGTTTTGCGTGCTTTTGAGCTTGGCCTCTGCCTTAGCTCCTTGGAAGCAAGTGCATCTTGTTTTGGGGTATTTGTTTTGGGGTATTCCCTGAAAGGAGTAAACCTTTGATTTCCTAGCTACTGTACTCCGTAGATTTTAATCCTTAACAGGACCCTAGCCACTACCTCGCCTTACATTTCTTCTACTTCTCCAGGGTGAAAAGACTTCTTTGTCCACCTTAACACTTTCTCACTACACTTGGGGCTTATCTTTTGTCCCTTAACCTACTCAATCGCTGCTATTCAATGCGGCCTATCTGCTCTCGGTTCTACGCAGAGACCTACGTTGATAAGCCTACACAAGGTCGTAACACGTCACCTATAAAGACACTTCTATCCAGAGCAGAAGGGCACATTTGTCCACCCACCTTAACACTTTCTTAATAAATTAGGCCCGTTTCGGAGCATTCGCATGGGCCACCCTCCAATCCATCCTCTCCGCCGGAGCACGGGTCCCGACGGAGCAGCGCTCTCCCGGAGTCCCCCGCGACCTCCTAATGACATTCCGGACGCGCGTCGTCCCCAATTAGATCTCCGCCATTTTCGTGGCGGGACCCTTAAAGACCGTGATGGAAGGGCCCATTTGTTTGTGCAAATGGCGCGGCGATAAGACGTCCGCAATTGCGTGTTAATTGTGTGTTTTGTCGCGGTCTCCGGGGACAGTTTAGTCCAGCGCGCGACTCTGAGCCTTCTTCATGAGTCCCCTGCACCCCCGGGACCCTGTCCCGCCACGAAGCCCTCCCAAACCTTTGCTCCTATTGGTCATAAGCTGGAGAGTCAAGGAGAGTGGAGAGTCAAGGTGTTCCCGGGTTTTAATGGACTTCTCAGAAAGCGGCTTTGGTAGCCTCATATTTTCCCTTCGAGACCCGCGACGTCCTGTATCGTTGTGCGAGCGAGAAGCCCTAAGAACGAGTCGATACTCCAAATCCGACGACTGTGGTTTCTCTCTTAATTAGATTTGCCCAGAGGCCGCGCACCTCTCCTTGCGCACACTGGCGGTCCCTCCTGTGCGCCAAGGGTCTCCGAGGCGCCCATTGTCTCCTCTGGGCATAGATGCTACTTGTGCTGGAATAGAATAAACTCACAATTCTACAAGCTTTTGTCCGCCTAGCCACCTATTGAGACACTCTAACTCTATCCGCGTCGCTAATGCTCACGTGCTAACCAGATAAAAACGTTCACCTAAAGGCTGCCCTTGGGTCTTTAGAGGACTGTTTTCGCTCTAGTAGCTGCCTTATACGCTCTGGTGGCACAGTAGTAGGCGCTAATCGTATTCACCGCGCTAATCTGCGGACAAAAGAATCGACTAATTAGCCAATTAGCCGCGTTCCGCGTCGGTTCCCCCTTTGACTCCGATCCGCTCAGAACGTCCTCCGCTCCTTGAGCCTCTGCCCCAGGATGGACTGGTGCGAGATGGGCTACGTGCTCGTCTTCCTCGTCCTCCTGTGGATTCTCGTCTGGATCGTCCTCACCACCCAGAAGGTACTTCTGATCCCAAGACTCTCTCTCGTGACCCTTTAGGTGTGCCGGGAGCACAGATACATCTTCGTGAACGGCAAGATGGACGACCCTACCAGGTGAGTCTCTCTCCATCTCTCTGTCCTACCGTAACCCTTCAGGGAGTACGAGGAGAAGGCATTCCTCGCCTACGACGTGTAAGGAGCTTCCCTCCAGCCGAAGCGGGTCCCCCTGTGATCTCCCGGAGTGCCTTCCGATATTCCGATTTATTCCAAAATGAACGCTTTAAAATATGTATGTCCCATTTTTACATAGAAGTCTTCAGGGGGGCTCAGACCTTCTTCCGGGGGTACACCCCGATCGGATCTCTCTCCTCCTTCTTCTTCGCCGCCGCGGTGGTGGCCTTAGGCTTCGCCTCGCCTGCCTTGGAGCCCGCTGGCTTCTTGGCCGCTGCTGGGGTCGCGGCGGCCTTCTTCGCCGCCTGCTCGGCTGTCTGAACAGAGGACTCTTATAGCCGTTCTTAGGAGCACAGAATAAGGTCACAGTTTGGGTCTGACCGATCTCCTACTTACCCGAGCGGCGGCGGCGGCCTTGGAGCGCTTCAGCTTCTCCTCATTGGCCTTCCACTCCTCGGCCTCCTTCTTCTCCTTGGCGATCCGCTTTGCCTCCTCTTCTGCGGCCTTGGCCGCCTTCAACGCCTTCTCCTGCGCCTCGAGCCGCTCCTTCTCGGCCGCCTGGCGTCGCAACACTCTCTCTGAACAGCCAAGAAGGTGGGGGCCAGGAGGAGGGGACCTACTGATCTCTCCGTTCCGCAGAGTGGCGTTCTCGATCTTGTGTCTTCCCTCGGGCAGTCGGATGTTGATGCTCACCTTCGTCAGCCCGCGATTCTCGAAGATCGCGTCGATGATCTCCTTCTCGAGGTTCGTCGCGAACGACACGCCCTAGAGTGGTGTTGGCCAGGAGTAGGAGGGGATTTTGGGTTTTGGTAGCTCGTGGTTATGGTGGTTAAATTAAATATTTAATTAAAATGGATATCTTCAAATCTAGTCCGACTACAGTAATCTCATCCCCGAAGAGATGAAGCGATCTGGCATTCTGAGAGGAAGTTCAGTGTCAAATGAATCTCAGATGGGTTCAAATTCGTTTCTACCGTACCTGGTTAACAGCCTTCACCTCCTCGAGGGTCTGGTTCTTGAGGGCGGCCTGGAAAAGACGTGCGAAGAACTGCGCGCTCAAGTAGTTCGTCTCCAGGTTGATCGATCGGAGTGTCTCGTTGTTCTCCACGACTTCGATCAGTGGCTGAAGAAGGCACGTCAGATAGAGAAACGGGGATTCTCCGTTTTAGCTCCTTAAGACCAGCATAGGCCTCACTGCAGAACGGAAAGGAATCTTCCGGCTCTAGGTCCAGGATATGCAGCCCAAACCGACCTCAACGTTGCCGTCGTAGAGGCCCATGTTGGCGAGGCAGAGCTTCTCAAGATGGGTGTTGTCCCGGATGGCGGCGATCATCCTCTGGATCTGCGGGATCGGTGTCCTCTGAAAGACCGTTCAGAGCCCTACAAGAAGCCCTACGCACCTTCATGTTGTTCAGGTTGATCGTCTTGAGATTCGGGTCGTTCTCCTGGAGTCGGCGGATGCTTTCGTCGACGTCGGTGTCGTTGTCAGGCTCCGTGGGCCGAGTTTGCTCGGGAAGACTCGACTTGACCGGCCCCGTGCCTGACTCTCCCAGAATCTGCTCGGCCTCCTCCCAGCTGATGATCCGGTTCTCGTTCATCAACTCTGAAGAAGAGAGCGTTTAGGTGTCCCTGACAAGGTGGAGCAAGTTAGAGAGGGCCTTAAGGAGAGGGTCCCATAGTTTTATAGGCAAGATATAGGCCCCTCGGGATTGATGCACTAGCTTACTAAGCAGTTCGCCCACTTCGGAGTCGTCCTGCTCCTGGAGCTTGAGAGCGTCCAGGGCGCGCTCGAAGTCGGCGTCGGTCATCACCTCCTCCTCGTCGCTCATCTTGGATGATTCTTCTGAAAACTCTGAAAAACTGATATTAGAAGCAGCCCTATCCATATTGACCCAAAGAATCAGTAAATGCGAGAAATACACGACCAAGGATACTTGACGAGCTGTAAAGGGTTTTTATACCAACTCAGAAGTTGTTCAGATCAAAGGAAGAACGAAAACCATCCCGGGAACCAATTTAACCAATTAAAATGCAAAATTCTGGCGATCTTCTTGACAGCTAGAAAGACATGAGTAAATTTTTCTTTTTTCTTTTTTAAAGTCTTCTTTTTTTCAATAACCTACAATAGGAAAGGAGTTTCCACGAAAATCTTCAGCATATTGATCAAGAATAACACAGAAATCAAGCCACAAATTCCAAAAGCCTGGAGTAACATTTGAAAGCGAAAGACCTCTAGAAGAAGGAGATCAATCGATGCGGCCGACCCCGACGGCGACCCGAGATCGTCTGGCCTCGGGATATCGGAAATCCGCGCCGGCCCTCGGCAAACAACTGACAGAACCAGTCGCGCGCTCGTCCGGAAGCTCGAGGCGATGTAACAAGTGGTCGTAAAGCGGCGGCGTTCCACCGACGAATCTCGGATCGCGCATCCCGGAAGACAGAGCTGGTTCACCGCGGGAGCTCTCGCCGCGATCCTCTCGGATCTGGGCAAACAAAAAGCGTCGCCGACAAGTTCTCGGGCGTCAAAGGAGCCCGCGGGAGGCTTTGGACTTTGGGAGAGAGACACGGGAGACCGAAGAGCGAGTCGTGGATTTCAAGAATCGAGGGAGGAGAGACGGCTTTTGGGTCTGCTTGAAGCCAAAGGGGACAAATGAAGGTGTGACTCTTCAGGAGGTTTTTTTCTTCAGGAGCTTGACTCTTCAGGAGGTTCAGGAGGTTCGAAGCCGAAGATACGCTTATGAAAGTGACTGAGGGGGAGTGCATTGGGCTTTCACAACTTTCGAATCGTCGGTCTTTTATTTTGATTTGATTCTCCCACGATCTTCTTCTCCTGTTGTCTTTCCGAACTCTGAAAGCATTTTAAGAACAGCTCCGCAATCGTCATCCCCTTGACCCTTATCGCTAGGTAAAAACTATCACTATCCCCCAGCTTTACTTAATAAACAGACGCAATATTTGGATACCCAAAAGGCGCGACAAATAACGTTGACGTTTTCTACTCTAAATGAATACTCCACACCCTCAAAATGGTCCCTATTGAAACGAGGAGACACAAGTCCCAAGGAGCTGCAAGGCAGTACAGCTCTGGGGAGTCCAATTCGAGAATGAGCCGATCGGAGGAGCGATCTGGACGATCGATCGCGGCGAAGAAGCTGCACGGAACAGCCGGCGGCCCAGCGCTCGGATGACCTCTGCGAAGAACTCTGTTTTCAATGGATCGGCTGACGGCTGCCGGTAGTAGGCGATATGTCACCGCTGAAACGTCGTTCTGTTTGTTGTAAATGCGGGCGGAGGTTCGTCGAGAGGACAGCTCTGGGACGGTACGGCAAATACAGGAGCCAACTAGGCAAAAACAAGGGGCGCTCTAAGGCACCGTCATAGAGGGGCCCAAATAAGGGAGCATTATTCTTGGATTACGGTAGTCAGCCATATGTTGGATAAAGCAAATTAAGGACAAATTCTTATCGGATTCTGTTGGGATGTTGGGATAACCAATCTGTGATGCCAGGAAGCGGTGTAAAGTAGCTCCCACAGTGCATATGTTCGGATACTATACGAAAGCCGCGGGAAGCGAATGTGATCGCAGTCCATGTTCTTGCTCTGCTACGAAAGCTAGTTTAGAACCTGCTAGAGCACACACGATGTCGGGAGGATTTTTTAGGAAGACGTTGGCTGGGATACTGTAACAGTTTAAGGGAAGAAGGACTTCAAGTGGTGTTGCGATTTCTGGTGACATCTTATAAAGTCCTGACAATTTCTGTTTCTCACATATTCAGTTTTGGTTCGCACGCAGAGGCGGTTAGGGCTGAAGAGCTACGATCTCACCCATTTCCAAGGCACTTAAGTCGAGCAGAACCGGATTATATTTCTCTGAAGACTCTGCATGGGTTGTCATATAATGAGATTTGGACACATTAAGTCAGTCGATTCTTGTCTATTTATTCGTATGGAGAATCCATGAGTTTTTTTTCATTCATGAGAAGGCCTTTCAGGTAATCACAGATTTCCGAAAGTCGGGAGCACCAGGGTGCTGGAGCCTTGAGGTTGTTACCATACTTGCTAAACTCCTTCTCTCCTTTCTTGCCCATCATGCGACGAAGCTGCTGACCGAGGTCTATTGATGTTTCTAGGTACTCCTTAACCCCTTCTGCGTAGTTGAGATCCCTAAACATCGAATTAGCATAGTCGGGTCATTGTGATCCACGCTTCAGGTGAAATGTGGCGCTTTCTCTGGTTAAAGACGTATGTTTCGCGGAAAAACTACCACTTACGTTTCCAGAACTTCTCGATCGAGCTGCGTCTCGGCATTATATCTGAGAATCCAGTTCATCCAGAAGAGTCCGAGTGCGTAACCGAAACCAACACAGGCTCCGCGACTTGGCCCAGTGAAGGAGTAGACAAGCGGGTACACAGAGGCTACAATAGCACACCACAGTCCAACTGGCATCATCTGCTTCGTCACACTAAACATCGGAATGACTTTCGGCGCTGGCAACCGTGCTTCATACCTCTGAGATCGTTGGATTTCGCGCTGAATGGCGAACCTCTTTGCCGCCGGGGAGAGAACCATGTGCCTGGCCACGTCATCCATCAAGTGTGTGTTCGTGTTCACTCGTTCGTACCTACTACAAAGGGGATCGTAAAGATGTCGAAGGGATCTTTCTACTTGCCTAGGAATGCCTATGCCATCGTCGAGAGCCTGTCGGGCTTCTTGGGCATTACGGAAAGCCATCCTCATCGGCAGTTGAATTTCGGCTCCCGGCCTCAGCAGGGAGTAGCCGTAAGTCTTAGGCTCTAGGTCGTCGGTTAGCGTCAGTTTCACGTTGAGTGGATGCTTCGCCTTCTTCAGCTCTGATTCGAAGAGTTCGCGTAGATGATCGGGCGGCTGCTGCTCCGAGCGATTGGTGTGCCGTTTTACGGCTAGAGAAATGTTAAGAGTTGCACAACTTTTAAGTCAGTTGAAAGTCTTACCTTGCACAAACAAGTATCCCAGTGGGCACACTAACATGGACCTCAAGTAGGCCTTGTGGGTCCAGTGCATCTTATTCATGGCGAATGAGCTTCTGAAAAGGACGGAGATATTATTAGCTTTATGGGATACGAAACGCTTATATGCGGAACAAGTTCAGCTTCGCATCGCTTGGAACGGTTTTGGGTGTTTTGTGCATCGCTAAGTTGTATGTGCAGCGTTGGAGTGTATACACACGGGGCGAATGTGAAGATATTCGCACCGCGGCAGTACAGAATAAAAGAAGCCGTTACCGCGAAGCGATGTGACGACCGAAGTCACCGCGAATTCGGGACCGCAATTCGCAACGGTACGGCAAATACAGGAGCCAACTAGGCAAAAACAAGGGGCGCCCTAAGGCACCGTCATAGTGGGGCCCAAATAAGGGAGCATTATGTTGCGATTACGGTAGTCTGAAGGACCCATATGTTGGATGAAGCAAATGAAGGCCAGGTCATTATCGGATTCTGTTGGGATGTTGGGATAACCAATCTGTGATGCCAGGAAGCGGTGTAAAGTAGCTCCCACAGTGCATATGTTCGGATACTATACGAGAGCCGCGGGAAGCGAATGTGCTCGCAGTCCATGTTCTTGCGCTGCTAGGAAAGCTCGTTTAGAACCTGCTAGAGCACACACGACGCAGATGTCGGGGGGTTTTTGTGAAGACGTGGGCTGGGATACTGTAAAGAGACAAGGACGTCGCCATGCATTGACATTTCTGGCAGTACCTGATAAAGTCCTGACAATCAGCATTTCTGGATCCTGAGATTAACTGTCCTGGGAAGGTCTCACCGGGGGTCTGGCGGCGGTGAAGAATGACAGAAGAGAGGAAAATTGAACTATCAGGGAGATGTTGTTCTCTTTATTAAAGCAAAGATTTAAGCACACTAATCATCTCTGTAGTCAAGGTGCACTAATTGTTGTTTAACCTGTATTTTAATGGACACACGTCTTCTTGCTCTTCCAGATAATCTTCGACTTTCGAAAGTCGGGAGGTGTACCAAGAAGGAGACTTGAGGTTGTCGCCAAATGTGTCGAACTCCTTCTTTCCTTTCTCGCCCATCATGTAACGAAGGTGGCGACCGAGACTCTTCGATGTTTCCAGGTACTCCTTAGCCCCTTCTGCGTAGTTAAGATCCCTAAAAAGAACGGAACTACCACTTACTGTTTCGCAGAACGGAACTACCACTTACGATTCCAGAACTTCTCGATCGAGCTGCTTCTCGGCCCTAATTTTGGAAAAATGATACCCTCTCCGGAAGAATTCGAGTGCGAAACCGAAGCCAATAACGGCTCCCCAAATTGGCGCGTTGAAACTGAAGCCAATACAGACTTGCCAAATTGGCGCAGATATAAAGCTGGCAATCGCGAACCCAGTAATTGCTATAGCACACCATTCTACCACTGTAATCATTTCCTTCGTCACACTAAATATATGGATGACATTCAGCGTTGGCAACTTCTTGACCATACCTTTGAGATCGCTGGATTGCGCACTGAATGGCGAACTTCTTTGCGGCCGGGGAGAGAACCATGTGCTTGGCCACTTCGTCCATCAAGTGTGTGTTCGTGTTCACTCGTTCGTACCTACTACAAAGGGAGATTGTAAAGAAGTCGAAGGGATCTTTCTACTTGCCTGGGAATGCCTATGCCACTGTCGAGAGCCTGTCGGGCTTCTTGGGCATTACGGAAAGCCATCCTCATCGGCAGTTGAATTTCGGCTCCCGGCCAAAGCAGGGAGTATCCGTAAGTCTTAGGCTCCAATTCGTCCGTCAGCGTCAGTTTCACGTTGAGTGGAAGCTTCGTCTTCCTCTTCTTCAGCTCCGATTCGAAGAGTTCGCGTAGATGGTCGGGTGGCTGCTGCTCCGAGCGATTGACGTACCACTTTGCGGCTAGAGAAATTTTAGAAAATGCAAAAAACTTTTAAGCCAGTTGAAAGTCTTACCTTGCACAAACAAATATCCCACTGGGTACATTAACATGGACCTCAAGTAGGCCTTATGGGCCCAGTGCATCTGCGTCATGACGGATGAGCTTCTGAAAAAGGCAGAATTGTTATTGGTTTTATGAGATTCGGAATGCTTATACGCGCAACAACTTCGGCCTCGCATCGCTAATTCGCATTCGCAATCGCATCGCCATACACGGGGCGAATGTGACGGATTCTTGTGGATCACGCGTTATATGAGGATTCTCGCACCGCGGTAGTACAGAATAAAAGAACCCGTTACCGCTTTAAAAGAACCCGTTAGAAAAAGATTCGGAGTTTTTATTAGTTTTATGAGATTCGGAATGCTTATGTGCGGAACAACTTCTGAAGGACTGAAGGACATAGGGTGTGTAAGTGTACACTGGGCGAAAAAAAAACGGTTTTACACAAAAGGTGTAAAACCTGGCTGTGAACTAACACCATCGTCCTTGGAAGCACCGAAGGTTTCAGTCAGTTAGACCCAACCTGTTTGATTCATCTGCGTTCACCGCGCAGCTCACCCGAATTCTTAGATTCCAATTGCACGATTCACCCGTCCATCTGGCCCCTTGTGACTATTCCACACACAGGAATACGTGTAAGCGTAAGGAGCTGAAACTTTAGATGGCCCTTTCCATCTAGAAGGAAGGGAAAACGCGAGAAGTTTGCAAAAACCTCAAAAAACACATCGGGAATACGGTAAGTCTTCCCGGACGTACCGTACCTCCCTACCGTAGTCCCTCACCTCACAGACATTCTCTGATTTCCACCTTAACATACTTGGTCCCTCTTGAGCTTCTTCTTCTCCAGCTCACTCCATCGCCCATTGCATCAGAGGCACCGCGCGATTCACTCGTATTCTTCTTATGTTCGGACTCCGCTTTCTTCATCTTCTTCGATTCTACTCTAGCTCCGCATTCCCTTCTTCTGTTTCTGTCCGTTCGCTGATCTTCGCTTCCTTCTGCTTCATCTGAACTTCTTTCAGGTCAACCACAGAAAGACAAGCAACCATGGGATTGCCCATGATACAGGTAAGGACTTCTTCTTTTAAATCCACTCTACGCTGGAGATTTCAGGTGTTCATGATCGGTGCCAGGCAGCTGGCCAGGCCGCTATCGGACAGAGTCATGCGGTAAGCACTTCACTACCTGTAAACATAGGTTTTTCGGCTTGATAAATTCGGTTTTGAGCTCTTCAGTGGCTTTTTTGCCCAATCTAAACAGTTCAACCAATTTTCCGCAACATCCTTCACGTCTTTTTGTAGTAGCGTCATTTAGGTACGGAAAGAACCATCCTGGCTTCCGGAAGCGCGTACTGATCCCCACCGGCCAAGGTAAGCCTCACTTTCCCGCGATAATCTCATGCTATTGTTTACTTTTTCAGCCATGGCCCGTTTGAGCACAAAACTCGAGATGTGGAAATCGGGAATGAAGCAGCCGGCGTCCCTCCCCGCAGTGTCGGAGACCACCGCGCTGGAGCAGGTAGGCTGACCCATACTTCTGAAATAAACTTCGCTGTTTCAGGCTTCGGACCTGCTCCAGCAGGTGGTGGTATTCACCTACTCCGTAGGCATCTTCGTCATCTACTACGCGTGGAGCAACCGGGACGCCGCGAAGAAAACGAAGGAGGAGGAGGATCAGAAGCCGATCACCAAGAAGGACCTGGACGACCTGGAGAAGGCCTTCCAGGAGAAGTACAAGGAGTTACAGAAGGATGTGGAGAAGTACAAGGAGCTGGGGAAGACGGTTGGGGAGCTGGAGAAGAAGCACGAGGAGCTGGAGAAGGCCTTCCAGGAGAAGTACAGGGAGCAGCAAGCGAGGCTCGACAAGATAGAAGCCTATCTCAAGGTGAGTAGATGGGTTGCTCCAGGTCTTAGGACCCTCGTTGGGTTCCTCCCTGGATGAGGAATGAAGAACTTTCGGACACTCTTTACCACTCTCTCACAATCTCGTTTCAGGCGCTGAAAAAGAGAGAGGAGCCGAAGCTCCCACCGTCGAAAGAAGGCAAGTATTCGAAGCCATTTCCGCGCGTTTCTTCGCTGCCACTAGATGACGCTGCCCACATAGTCGCGCCCGGTACTGACGAGAGGTTTATTGTGACGCGCCACGGCTCCAACGTGAGCATTGAGCCCCTGCATGTCGTCCTCTCTCGAGGAGAGCCCTTCCGGTTCCGAAGAAGCTCCTCCTCGGGAGAATCGCCCTCCTACTCACCTCGGTCTTGTTTTGAAATCTGCGCTCTAAAAGCGGTGTCTCTACTAACAGGTCCTCGCGAACTAGCGCATGCCCTCCCCGTGTGACTCTCGAGATTGTGCATCCCGAAATTACGTCTTTCTGGCTGTTTACTTATGCTTCCTCTCTTTTAGGCACCCAGAAGAGCACCCCCTAGTGCTAGGATGTGTACCCTTGCTGTAGGCTTGTTGTACATTTTTTTCTTGTGTATTAAAGATGTCTAAAACCAACAAACCAGAACAACAAACTCATAACAATAACAACGTAACAACATCCGTCAATGGGGCCGCGCTATTCCATCTTCTCGATGATATTCAGTTGCTCCTCGATGAGCTTCTTCAGGCCCAGGGCCTTCGCCTCCATGACCTTGCAGGCTTCCACAACGAGCTCGGAGCTCTTGAGGGCGCCAGTCGACTCGACGCTGACTGAAATTAATCTTATCAGTTGGATCTTATCAAGGGTTTTAGAGTGGAAATGTTTGGAATTTCCAAAAACTTACAGATAAAGTGGTCCTTCTTGCGTGAGAGCTCCACCTTCTGCGCCAGATCCTCGTGGCGCAGCACATTCCGACTACAGGTGTCGCGCCTGGCGTCGACAACCTTCGCCACCTTCTCTCCCTTCTTCTCGACGATATCGACCACTCCCTGCGAAAAGGACGCCTGGAGACGCTCTGCGGCTTCTCCGGTGATCTTCTCCTTAAGCTTGATGGTCGGTAGCAAACGGTAGGTGGCAGTAGCCACGGGTGAGAACTTGGCGTGGTCACGGCCAACACCCTTGACGCAGTGGCAGCGCGCCTCTATCTGCTGGCCTGGTCGGAGCTTCGCGACGAGGATGTCGTCGTTCACCAGTCGTGGCTTGTCCATGCTGAACGTCTCCTTCTGCTCTCCGATCGGCACCCATTTGAAGGCGTTTGTGTAGACGTGGGAGTTGTCGAATCGGTCCTTGGGATTCGTCGCCGCAGGGTCCGCGGATTTGTTGACCTTGCACGTCACGTCGATCGAGAAGATGAGGTTCTTCTCTGGCTCCCCTGCTGGCTCTTCGTCGACATCAACTCCTTCGGCGTTCACTTCGACCACGCGCTTATCGGGCCATTCAAACAAGCGAGGATCGGCTTTCACGGGAAGAAGGCCGAGACGGTGGCATAAAACTTCGTCCTGGAGTTTTTAATTAGCAACTATTCTTAAGACGGACAAGTACCTGTATGACGGACGTATTCTGGTAAAGATAGATTTTCTCGAGAGCCATCGTTGGGACTTCGGCGAGAAGGACACGGCGTAATGCGTTGGCGATTGGTGCTTCCACATGGATGAGATCGAATTCGAGGACCATTCCGTCTTCAGATTCGGAAACTATGTCGATTTTCAGATTCTTTGCGAATTCGCTTAGTTTGAACACCTTGAAACTGCTCGGGAAATCGGTTCCGTTGTCATACGTCTTAAAATAACAGAAATACTAATAGAAGTCAAGGAAGAGGGGTCCTACATTCAGCACACGTTCCTGCTCCATGAAGAGACTGGAGCTGTTGTCCTGGTCGCTCTCACTGGCACCCTTCCTTCTAGAAGCCTTGGGCATCTTGCTGCGATCTGAAAGTCAAGAAGAATGTAGCATAAAGAATTGAGACAAAGTATTACTATGCGGCCGCGAACGCAACGCATCACGAGGAAATGGACACGCTTTAACCCTCAATTTATAAAACTCTGTACAGAATAATAAATTAGCTTAAAGTAACAAATCAACATGGTCCTCGGACCAGCAAATAAATATCAATTCTCCAGTACGTCCCGCTTCCAGATACCCGTGGCATATCGCAGCCAGATCAACACCAAGTCGCGACCCATCTGCAACCAGGACCACACAGGAACAATCTTCGACCCGTCCTTCTCTTCCCACTGGACGGAAGTCTCGGCGATAGGAATGTGGTAATGTTCAGCGAGGTGAAGCAGTTCAACATCGAAGGCCCACCGTTCGATGTGGATAGAGGGGAACAGCTGGAAAGGAAATCTGTCTCTTAAGTTCCCCATCGAAAGCTCACCTTAGAAGCAGCTCCTCGAGTGAACAACTTGAAGCCACATTGAGTGTCACGAACGGAATGAACTCCGCCGAAGAGACGGACAAGAAGGTGGAAGCCCAGCATCAAAATGGTCCGTGGAAGAGACCTCTCCGCCTTGCTCCGCTCTTCCAAGTGGGCACGAGATCCTACGCTGATGGCCGGGTACGTCCAGTCGAGGTCCGAAATCGCCATGAGCTTGTTGCCACTGTTGGTCAGCCGGTGGAGTTCCTTCTCGATCTTGCCGAACTCGGAGAACGTGGTCGCTCCGTCAGCATCGGCGAAGAGGATCAGGCTTCCGCGGGCACAGAGAACGCCGAAGCGAACGGCACCACCCTTTCCGGCGTTGAGCGGCAACTTCAGGACTCGAACTTTATTTTCGGAGTACTTCTCAGCGTACGAGTAGGCGACGTCCGCGGTGGAGTCCTTACTGCCATCGTCAACGACAATCACCTAAAAGCACCTCGTGAGAGTCGAAATGGCGCCATCTAGAAACCTCATAGGTGAATCGAGGCTCAGAAGCAGCTCGAGTCTCCAAGTATTCTGGAATAGGAAAATGTAGCAAATTCTCAAGAGAAGCACTAACCCAGACATTCGTCCATCATCGTCGGTAGTCGGTCTTGCTCGTTCATTGCGGGCACGACCACCGTCAAGTAGATGGAGGAGTTCGTGTGACGGGGCCCATTCCAGTCGCCGTTGAAAGCTTCTTCCCTAAGCAGGGTCGGGAAGCGCTCTCCGACAGCGCCGGTCGGGTTGTATAGGAACCGCGGAGCGAAGAAATCCGCCTTCGTTCTCTTCGGCCATGGTGTGAGGGAATGAAGGCTTAAATATGGTCACGATCAGAAACAGCGATTGGAGTTGAGCAAATTCCAACCTGTAGAGGACTAAAATGGCGATAACACATACGGCAGCGATGCACAAGGACAGTGCCAACAGGGGATCCATTGGAATGGTGTGAACAACGACAAACGGAATTTATGCCAAACATCTCCACTCTAACAAAACGATATAGTAACTGATACCTTCAACTGCAGGGTAATCGTGGTGTAACTCGGTCAGGTTACGGTCCTTCGGATTTGGTTTCTGCCTTGACGGAGGAGTTCTCGACGGTCGAAGCTACCGTGCTCTCGTTCTTCAAGGACGCCGGCGGCGTCGAGCCTAGTTGGCTATTCCCGTTGCTCTCCGGTTGAGAAACACTGCCTTCGAGCTGTGGAACGCCGGTGGCTCGGAGAAGCGTCTTCTTTTTCTCTTTCTCGACGCCCCTCTTCTGGTAGTATAGTTTCGCATTGTGATGTTCGAACCACTGGGCGTGAAGCGTGGTTTGCTGCACCACGCTGACGACGACTATGAAAAGCAGAACCGAGGCAGAGACGCGCAGAACGATCTTGAGCAGATCGGTGAGCTCTGCAGTCATCTTCCCGTCCCTCAGTATGACATGGAACGTTGCCAGGAGCACTCCTTCTCGTGTGTAGCATCTAAACAGGACAACTGTCAACGCCGGTAGTCATCAATGCTGACATACGCATACGAGCCCTCATCGTCGTCTACAATCCCGTCTATGTAAAGCACGCCTCCCGCTCGAATGATCAATTTTCTGTCCTCGCTTACGATGCCGTCGGATTTGGTGGTCAGCAGTTCCCCGTTTTTCGTCCAGAAGACCGCTTCTTTGCCTATTCCACAGTCACCGATAAACTTGGAGTTTATTGTAACCTGAATTCGAGGAGTAGAGGGAGCGAGTGCAGGGGGAAACCAACCAAGGCAACGCGACGAATCACGGATCGACGCAGAAGCGGAAGATGCTCGTGGACTTCGAATTCGCCTGGGAAGAGGTCGTCCACAACTTTCGTTTCCCCGTGCTCGTCCAAACCCCAGATCTTACGGAGCTTCGGCCCGTCTTTCGAACATTCCTGAAAGATTGTGATTGCAAAGTCTCTTTTCCCCTGCACTTACCAATGAACAATTGCGAGTCAGCTCGTAAACGTGCGCCTTTAGATTGCGCATCGCAGGACGAAGGCTGAGTGGTACCAGCGAGCTGCCACAGGGAATTTCTCCAAACAGTTGCATATATGCTAAACTGGACTCCTCGATCGCCGTTTCATTGGTGATCCTCAGATGACAGACTAGCTCCTTGTGGACCTCCCCGCCTCCTTTCTGGATCTGACCATTGCTCCCTTTGTAGTCGCAACGATTGCACTCTGTAGTTCTCATCGTCTTCCAGAACATCTGCATGCGCTCTTTCGGGAACGCCGGTGTCTCCAGACTCTTCTCAAATTCATCCATACTTTCCGAACTGTTGAAATACATCTGCAAATAGAAGAATGGTTCCTGATAAGCCCGTCCTAGAAATACCGAAGTAATGCTTAAACGACTGGTAACATCGATGAAGTATAGGTTGCGCAGTGGGTTGTTAGCGTTTTCGACATTCGTGCAGCGATACCATCCAGTGTCCCGTGGAGTCGCTTTGTGCACTTCGAGCTCGAAGAAATCTCCGAAGAAGAAACGCCTCCTGATTCTCGCACTGAAACCTCAACCCGGATACTTCTTCTGTCCGCATCGACTCACCTTTTCATCGCGTCTATTGCTGTCATCTCCTTCTTTTTGGTGGTGTCCACCACATTTTTCCACACGGTCTGCCCTTTCTCAGTACCATTCTTGAATATGAGCAAAGACTGCCACATGAAATTCCACTGTTTGTTGTTGGGTCTCCGCATTCCAATACCCGATGCTATCTTGCGTGCCGGAAAATTTTCACTGGGTTTTATCGCGTCCCCAACATCCAGTTTTTCCTCCTCGGTAAGACTGAAACAGAACATTTAGGGTCATATCCTGCGTTAGAAGTCTTACCAGGTGCTGAAGCAGTCCAACTTTATGTCGGCACCTTGGAGTACGACCTCGGCTTTTGCGCGCAGCTGCCTCCTGTCTTTCAGCATTTCATCCTGCTTCATCAAGCACTTCCGAACTGCCTCGGCAGCATTCGCTTCGACGGCTACAGTTTGACACAGGAACAGTAAACCGATGAGCGAACAGAGGGATGCAGATGGACCTCCCCTCATCTTGAGACTGAGCAAAAATGAACTTTCCCTAGCACAGTTCGTCTTGCAGACGTAGTCTAGATCTTGCAGCTTTGTCTCACAGACACAGAAGCTTCGAGAATGTTACAAGTCGGACTGTCTCGAATGGCCAGTTACTGCCACTGGCTCACCGCATTCAGTCGCCCAAAGATCGCTCCAAGGCAGCCTTGTCCTCTTCAGGCATAACTAGGATTCCAACCTCCTTTGCACTATTATACAAACAGAATATATTAAACAACGTTTTATTGGCTACATGTAAACAAATAGGAAACATTTGGAGTTGCACTCGACGGGAATGGTGTTGCTGCAGAGGTTAGTGATGACGGATGCGCTCCAGGAAGGATTCGATGTACTCCGTGGCGATGTCCAATCGCACACGGGCTCGGTTGGCAGCGTCCAAGCAACGAATCCCGATGACCAATTCGGGCTTGCCTCTTTTCGGGTGACTGTGGTCGATTATTTTGATCGTACATCCGGTGAAGAGACTGAGCTTGGCCGTGAAGTGCTCTAGAGTGGCCAGGAAAAACGGAAGCAACGCCCCTTCCATGAACGGACCAGAGGGGACAGGGATTTCTTGGCGGATGACTGCTTCGACGTCCTTCGGCATCGGAAGCGGGAGCGTTCCACCACGGGCGAAGCTTCCGTCGTACACGGCATGGCGTACTCGGGAAATCTCTGAATTTAGAGAAGTGAGATACTATGGAGAAAAAGATCAGACTTACCTCTTTCTAATATCAGCGCGGAGGTGTCCAAGCGACCAGCGCGCAGCAACTGGACTTGCTCGCGTTCCCAGAGCAGATCCGCGAAGTAGTCGACTGTGGGCGTTCTAGGGTGGGGCATCTTGCTGGGTTAGTAACTGAAATAAGACAAACTTTGAAAGCAATTCACAACATGATAGGCATTAAGACTACTCGATCTAACGCGAGCGCCGGGCCTTATCCGGGCCGAACCAACAAGCAACCTTGTAAAGGTACAAGTTCGGCAGGCATGTAGCGGTTACGAAAAATTAGCGATAAACGGTCAGAGAGCAATGCCCAAGTTAGCGAAACGCGCAACAAAAGCAGCAGAAAAAGAAAGGGAAAGACAGAACGGGAGGTGTGCTCCGAGGACGCTCCCCACTCAGAGGTGGTCACGGATCATCCGAATGACCGGATGACGGACCGGATATCGGATCGGATGGCGGATATCGGATCGGATGAGCCGAATACTCCGGATGGCGGATCGGCTGACGGATCGGATGAGCCGAA